>JASDQU010250326.1:1782-16362 GCA_032191745.1 Picea mariana | reverse complement strand
TCTTTAGTAGATAGACCTATTTCAGACTAATCTTGATAGAGTAGGAAGTGGTCGTACTTTTTTTGTCTACAGGGCTTATCGAGGAGCGAAAGATTGGAGCTCAACTCGGAGCATGTAGGGACAAACACTGGTAAAAGGTACTTCTTTTCTCCTTCCTCCTCACACACTAGTCCACCTAGATCTAAAAGGAAGTCAGTGACCATAATAAGCACTTTCTGTCTTAGAGTTAAGAGTCTAGCTCTTTGAGGATATCTTCCTGTCCGCAAAGAGATTTTCCTTCAACAACCGGTAGTTAGGTCTTTGTTGGTGCAGTTTGAGCATTGAAACCTGGGTCTACCCTTATGACAACAAATGGTTCTGTTGCTGGGAAATGGAACTGTGATTTCTAGGAACTGAAGAGGAAGAAGCTTTGCGTGAAATAAGCTCTATACATATATCTGTTTCTCTAGTGCACAGTGTTTTGTTTGACCTGTGAAGCTTTGTGCCAAGAAAAGAGATTAGATCTGAAGAAAGAGAGGTCAGATCTGAAGAAAAGAAGTCAGATATGTGAAGAAAAAGGTAATATCTGTAAGACCTATGCCTTGATAAAGGTAAGAATAGTTAAAAGTCTTAGATCTAGAAGCTTTGTGCTCTGTAGAAGTAAGATAAGTGAAATTTTTTGTTTCTAAAGAATGGATCTAGGTATGTTTGATAGATTATGTCCTAGCTTCAAAACTAGGGAATTAATAGATGAAAGAAATTTTGATATGAATAGATATGATAAATATAGTGATAGATATGTTATACCTATGCATAGAAATAATGTCCGGAGTAACAAGTGGATGCAGGATCCTAGAAAGAGTTTTTTGCAAGCTAGCTACCACAATCTTGGTGCGCAATACAGAAGAAGTTGTGGAACATTTAAATGAAAGAGAGGATTAACTCTCTGTTATGGTTGCAGATAATCGGGACATCTTGCTAAATAATTCCCTAGGAGAAGACCCGGTTGCCTCTATTGTATGGCTATGAACCATGAACTAGTGGATTTCTCTAGAATGATTGCTAGGCTTGAGAAGCTGAATATGGAACAAGCAAACCTTGAGGGAGATAAAGAGACCAAGGTTATAGTAGAAACCCAGAAAGAATCAAAACATGTATTGCTACAGATGAAAGATACCTTGAATGACCACTGACATGTTAGGCTATCAGAGATATTCAAAGAAAAGGAGCAATTCGAAGCAAGAATAGGGGACTTTGACATTGATTGTACTCTTTATGAAGAAGTGCAAGTGAACATTATGCCAGAAAGAACTTGGGAAGCTATAGGAAAGCCTACTATGATCCCTTTCCTAGGAGGAACAAGTTTCTTCAGAGGAAAGCTAGTAAACCTATGTGGAAGGCTCGCTTGGATACCTATGACTATCAATGGAATTCGACAAAGGAAGACTTTGAGATCATTAAATTTTTTGAAGATAGCACCCTATTTACCATTCTCATAGGAAAATCTTGGATTGATAGAGAATAGGCCAGACGAAGAGAAGAAGAGAAAGTTTTGGAACAGAAGAAGCAGGAGTTAAAAGACTTTATGACCAGAAGGATCGCGCACTTGATTGAAGAACAGAAGATCAGATCATATATATTTAATATTAGTACCTCCAATGTCAAAGCTAAGAGAACACTTGAGGATCCACATAAGATTGAGTTACCTATTTTTGATACAGAAGAAGTATTATCAAGGAACCCTAAGAAAGATTTTCCACAACGGGAAGTAACTAAGACCATAGAAGATAAACATCAGAATGGTAAAATAATTACTGAGACGAAACTCACTGGGAAGAAGGATGGGAAGTTAAGAAAGAAAAGGGATAATACTGTAAGGTTACAAGAGGTTCTAGAGAGCACTTCACAACAAGAAGAATTGCAGAATTGGAGCTTCACCGAGATATCAGAACAATGACATAGAATACTTCACCATGATGAATCAATATAGCCATTAGAACCACTATACCCGTTAGACCTCCACTCCGAATGGATCGAAAAGAAGTTAAGGGTTACCTCTAGACCATTGGATAGAACCAGAATGGATAGAATGGAGTTAATGAAGGCCCCATGTCCGTTGCAAGTTGACCGTTGCTGAGATTGCCTACTTAACCTGTTGCTCCATGCACCAAGAATACTTTTTCCTAACTGAGAATCTGAGCGTGAACCCTAAGATTTACTTACCATGAGATCATTGCCTTACTATTCATTGTTGTCTTTGAATTCCTTTTGCACCTGAGCCATCTGACCCAAGTTTGTATGTCGAACGAGCTTAGCGCTGCTGAGAAAATTGTTGAAGAAGTTCTAATTGATTTAATGGCTGAGAGATTCATGTCAAAATGAGGAATGTCTACAGGTGTACATGCATCATCCTTGAGTGTACTTCCATCTTCCCCCTCCACTGCTCGAGCAGGACCATCCCGACCACCTTCAGAAAGACGATCTAAGCTCGGAAACGACTTCGCCGCTGTGAAGATGATACCAAGCATATTGCCTAAATATATCCCACCACTAAGAGGACTAGTGAATCGAGACTCTGTACCCAGAGACTTCAACTATGCTATAGTCACTGTGTACCTTTGGAAAGGGGTGCATGCAGTTCATGCTGACCAGGAGAATCTCACCAAGCTGAAATTCAGTGATTTTAACCTTAGAGATCGCAAGGTATATAGTATGCTAGCCCCACACAAGTATTTGACTATTACAAAAGGAAATAACCCCAATATTGTACCACAGCAATGGACACATAACCTTACATAGTCAACCCTCCTCAATGTAATGAATATTCCACATTTCAGGAGGCATCAGGAAGTAAATGCCTGTGTTCGACTGTTGTTGGCCTTCTACCATGGAGGATACCTATGGTTGGACCTACACATCACCGTGGATATGATTCTAATCAATCAGATCATTGGGCTAAGCATGCATGGCCCTGACCTATAGGACTTTTACCCTGGAAAGACCGCAGACCGTGCTCTCGCTCAACGAATAAAAGACACATATGAAAATCTAGAGAAAGGCACGCGAGGTTACAAGGTAGCCTCCATTGAGAATGCTGCAGTATGCTTTCGTTTCCAGCTAATCGCAGGCCAGTTAGTCTAAAAATACAGACCTACATAGGTGACTGGATTTGTATTTGACCTCATAGGGAAGTGCACGGAGGGACTACAAGTGAACTGGGTGAAATACCTTATAAATCAGCTAGAGCTTGACTGTAGACAAGCATAGGACCAAGGGTATGAGTTCCACTTTAGCTGGTTTCTCATACTCATTGCCTTCATTGCATAGGAACTGCCTGAGGGAGCCACATTTCTGGAGAACGAACCCTTCAAACCCCTGGCCGCGAAGTTTTGTATGCTATGGTACTCCAATGACATGAACAAGTAGTGACATTCCAATGCCATATTCCATGCGTACTACACTCAGTTGAGGAATTCCATTCAGTCTACACCACACATTACACCCAACACTCTTCATAGGTTTTGACCTTTTATGAAATTCAGCGCAGATCGTCACTTCACCTACATCACAGCGTGCGTAGATGAGCACAAACAGCAACTCCAGTCATATTACAAGCTGACAAAAGATGACCTGGAGGAGATTACCAAGGAATGGTCAGTCGACCTCCTTGTTGCAGCAGAACCCTCAGATATGTTTGACATAGATAGCCCTGAAGTTATGCCAAATACACCAGAACCACGCAAGACTAAGAAGGACGTGGAAGTTTAAGATATCCACAGCACATCCACAAAGACTGCTTCACTCTCACTTGCGAAGGGAGGTGATGATGAAGAACTAGGGAGCACAAAAGTTGAACAGAGAAAAGGTGAAGTTACCCCACCTAGGGACGAGGCATATCCCTCCAAGAAAAAGAAGATTACCCCACCGAGGCCCTCATAAAAAAAGAAAAATAAGGCCACCCGGACCACACTTAAGACTACGCTTACCCTGGATGATTTTGACTTTTTAATTGCCACGTTGAATGATGTTTCATTAGAGCTCGTGAAAAATCAAGAAGAAAAGCAGGAGGAGATATTCCATCAGATCATGAGTGAATTCAAAGAAGTGCAGCAAGCACTTCAGTCCAACCAAGCAGTTTCTACGGTGCCGTTAAAAATGGAAATATTAGGAACAGACGATGATCCCACATAGTTACACCAGATCACTGATAAATTCAAATCTCGCCTTCGACAAGCTCAAGAAGACATATCGAAATCCACCTAGGATTTGGTGCAAGAACAGATCACACATGAAGAGAAACGAAAGAAAGGAAGAATAGGAACAACTTGACTTACAAACAAAATGGGAGGAATAAGAATCCCAATTACAGTAGAGCAAGGACCAGTTGCTAGCAGAGAAAATTGAAACACAAGAAAGAGTTCACAAGGTACTATGCTCTGTGATGATCATAGAAGTGAATATAGAAGATCATCTTCCACAATAGGTGGCCCAACTAGAAGCAGTAATCAAACAACTTCAACAATGCATCACGGAACTGGAGCTCAACACCATTCCTGAGACACCCCAAGAGATAAGAGATCTAAGAGAGGCCATTGCTCAAAGCGCAGTCGACCGATTAAGAACTTTGGCTTTGGAATGTAGGCAGCTAAGCACCAGAAGTGCCCAGACCTATGAAACTCTCGTAGAGAATCCAGAATTGCAGACATTGGAGGCACAACTACATGAAGCAAAGAAGCATGCAGACGTGCTACAAGTGCAGCTGAATTCTATGACCCTGGTCAAAAGAATGAAGATGTTCATAGAGCAATGCACAGCCCAACAACGAGTACACACTCTGCAAAGTAAATTAATGGATGTCTCTCAAAGATTGCAACCACTCCAAGAGAAGGCATGCCAACTGTTCACCAAAATTGAAAGGTAGGGAGCTGAACTCGAGTAGGGTGTCATCACTCCAGAACAACTCTTGAAAGGACCACTCAATGACACAATAATCCAAGAATTTACTGAACAAGAGGTTGTTGCACTGCAACAGGTCGAAGCTGCTTGAGCTAAGCTCAAGGCGTTCGAAGAGGAATTGGTCAGATCTGAGCGACCTGAGATGAGTCATAGGTGAGTGTTGGGGGCCTACTAGCCCTTGACCAATTTTAAGAGTACTTGGTCATACTTGACCACTTTTGGGACTGCGATATCTTGCCAAGGAAGGAGTGCAATGCGAAGTAGAAAATAAGGAAGCAAGACCTATTTTGGGGTCCATTTTAGGGTTTTGGGTTGATGTAACGAGAAAGGGATGTCAACCCATGGGTTTACCCATGTTTAGGCCCATTTTGTAATCTATAAATAGGCAATGTAGATAGTAATATAAGGAGGAGATAGTAATGTAGTACATCTATGTGATGTATGAATGAAAGATTAGTGCTAGTAATTCGATCTGTGTGATCGGATGTATATTAGAGTGCTCTGTGCATGAGATCAGAGAGCTAAGTGCAGGTTCTTATAGTCTGATGCTAAAGAGAAAGGAAGAAGGATCTAGCTAGCTGTGAAGATATTATGTCCTATGCAAAGTAAGGGTCATTAGAGCTCTGTGTTGTAACTGCTTGACCGAGATAATATAAAGAAGACTTTGTGGACATAGCCCCAGGGTGGGGGTGAACCACGGTAACTGTGTGTATAGTGTTTTGTGCTTCACTCTTATGTATTTATCTCTTTCTTGGCTAAGTGATTGATGTGATTAAGTAGATCTAGTTATGCTCTATGTTGTTGATGACTGAATGAACATTATATTTGATATATGAGATGCTTAGTGCCTGATCTGTTGAAGCTAACCCATATTTTTGTGGATAAGTATTGAATCATTCTTAGTATAAGTATTCACTGTGATTCTCTATGCCTTCTGTGAAGTATATTAATGAATGTATGTTAATGAATAACTGATGCTAAGTGTGTTGTAAGAAAGATAATCATAGATCTGTGTCTCAGCTAAGGTTTCAAAGACCTGAGTCTTGCAACCACCCCTACCTCTACCTCAGGTGAGACTTCACCTGCTTCGCAGGTTTTTCCAAAAGGGTTGGTAGTTAGGGCCTTGTTGGTGTGCTCTTGAGAGTTGAACCATGGGTCTGCCCCTGTGCCAACAACTCCAAGCCTTCTTACAATTACTTGCACATAGCTCTGCAAATATCACACAGTATGCACAAAGCATCTACAATCCATACTTAGAACATAGCCCAATATCACACAGATATACATATATCCCTCCCCTTACATTTCCTAGACATCTATTTATACTTTACAAAATAGGCCTAAACATGGGTAAACCCATGGGCCAACATCCCCATACGCGTTACATAATCACAAATCCCAAAAAGAACCCAAAAAGGGGCTGAGATACCACGATCTCTGATTCATCTTTTGCTCCTCCCTTGACAAGTTGTCGAAGTCCCAAAGTAGGTCAAACTTGACCAAGGATCTCCCAAAACTTGTTCAAGGGTCAACAAGCCCCCAACACTCACTTGTGACTCATCCTGAGTCACTTTGATCTATGTAGTTCTGCTTCGAAATCCTTGAGCATGGATCAAGCTACTTTGACTTGTTGCTATTCCACAACCTCCTATTTAGTGAACTCTTGGATGACTACATCATTGACAGGTCCCTCCAAGCATTGTTCAGCTACAGTGACAACCTGCTCAATTTCTACTCCTTAGACTTCAACCTCTGTGAATAATTCGTAAGCCTTATACTATACAAGTTGGAGCCATTGAGTTACTTCCATAAATCTACTCTGGATAGTGTGGATTTGTTGTTGGGTGGTGCATTATTCTTGGGATTGCTTCATTCTTTCCACAACTGATAGGGGCCTCAACTACGCCTGTATTGTTTCTGCTTGTTGCTTTTCTTCCTGGAACTGTGACTCTAGTGCCTGCAATTTTGGGTTCTCAGTGAGTTTCTCATATGTCTCGGCACTGCGATTACTCATATTCTTTCATTCCATGGAAAGGGCCGTTATCCATTCAACTGCACTCTGGGCAGTTTCTTCTCTTTGATCCCTTACATCCTGAGGAGTCTCGGGCACTGTGTGGAGATCTAAGTCTATTATGTGTTGCTATAGCTGTTGGATAGCTTCTGTGAACTTCTCAACTTTCTACATGACTTTGTCCTCTACCATTATTTCTAATACTGTTACAGAGTGAAGTGCTTTGTTGACCGCTTCTTTCACTTCGAGTTGCTCCATGAGCAATTGTTCTTTTCCTTGCTGCATCTATGCTTTTTCTTCATTGAAATTCACTTGGAGAGAAATATTTTCTTGTTCTGTAATGTTGCATTGTTCTACGAGTACGCCTTGCACTTTCTTCAAGGCCTAGGTGGCTTGTTCTATTTCTTCTTGTGTTTGTCAAAGGAGAACTTTGACTGTATAAGCTAGTCAGTGGAGTTGGGCTAGCTCATCTCCCAACTCTGGTTCTCCCGATGGTCGGGGTGCAATGAAGAATACGTGGCTGGATTGAAGGGCCTGTTGTACCCCTCAAAGTTCGACTTCAATTCTATCATATATTTCTTCCTGCTTGGATTCTTGTTTCTCTGTTATATTCAGTGAAGTGTCATTCAGGGCTATGATGATGAAGTCAAAATCATCGGAGATGAGGATAGTCTACATCTTGGTCATGGTGGCTTTTGATTTCTTCTGGGAAGAAGGTTTCAGAGGATGAAACTTCCTCTTCTTCAAGGGGTAAACCTCGTCTCAGGGTGGTGTTACTTTGCCTGGCTTCTGTTCATCTTCTACTTCGTCATCACCCTCTCGGTCAAGTGACATTGAAGCAGTCATTCCTGAGGTGCTACTTAAATTTTGGACCTCCTCAGTATTATTGGGTGTACTCTGTTCTTTATGAGTGTCCTATGGGCTGTCAAGATCAGATATCTCTGTAGGGTTGGTAGGGATAAGGAGGTCAGAAGACCATTCCTTAATGATCTCCTCAAGGTATTATTCTATAAGTTTATAATATGACTGAAGTTGATCTTTATGTTCATCTGCTCATGATGTAATGTAGATGAAGTGTCAATATGCATTGAACTTCATCAGGGGTCAAAACCTTTGTAAGGTGTTGGGAGTCATGCGAGGCTCAACTTCAATGGCTCTCTTTAGCTGGAGGTAATATGTGTGAAACACGGCATTTGGCTGCCACTATTTGTTCATATCACTTGAATACCAAAGGGTATTGAACTTCACAGCAAGCGGTTCAAATGAATCTATGTCTGAGAAGGTCAAACCTTTGGGCATATCCCATGCAACAAATGAAATGAGGACCAAGATCCAGCTGAAATGAAATTCATAACCCTGATCTTGTGCTTCTCGATAGTGTAGTTCCAACTGGTTAACTAGGTACTTCACCTAGTTCATCTGTAGTCTTTCTGAGCACTTCCATACAAGGTCAACGACAAATTCGGTGACCTGCGTAGCTCGATTCTTCCTTAATAACTTTCTAGCTATCAGTTGACATGTTAGGCACACTGCACCACTCTGGATGGAAGCTAGCATGTAGCCTCTTATTCCCTTCTAAACATCACCATATGTATCCTTAATCTTCTGTGCTAGAGCATGATCTGTGGCCTTTCTTGGGTAGAAGTCATGTGGGTCGGGTCCTTTCATACTCAGTCATATGATCCTATGGATCAAATTTGGGTCAACTATAATATGATGGTCTAGCTATAAGTAGTTGCCATGGTAACACGATAATAAAAGCTTGACACATGCATTGACTTCCTGGTGTCTTCCAAAGTGTGGGATCTCCATGAAATTTAGTAGGGTGGACTACGCGAGGTTCATTGTCCACGTCTGGGGAATTATCTTTGAATTATTCCCCTTCATTCTGGTTAGGTACTTGTATAGGGTGAGCATACCATATATATTGTGATCTTTGAGGTTGAAGTCATTGAACTTCAATGATATGATCTTATCCTGGTCTTCTCAAACTGCACGTATCCACTTCGGGAGGTACACAGTGACCATGGTGTACTTGAAATCTCTTTTCACACTATCATGATTCACTGCGCCAGCCAAAGGAGAGATGTAATCGGGATATATGGTTGGAATCAGCTTCACATTTAATAAGTCGTCTTTGAGCTTAGTTCTCTTTTCCACTAAGGGTCGGGATGATTTGGCTCCGCGAGCAGTAGATGGAGACACTTGCAGTCCTCTCGTCGATGCCACTTGTATACCTATAGACATTGACATTACTCGTTCAGTCATGAGGTCGATGAGAACTTCTTCAACAACTTTCTCTGCATCACTTAACTCGTGCAACATACATGCTCGGGGTTGGAAATATCAGGTTTGAGGAGTAACTTAGACACTACAATGGGATAGAAGACAATAGCGCAATGATCACTGTGTAAAATCAATGAGTCTACGGGCTGAAATTCACGGGTAGAAAAAGTGTTCTTGGTTCATGGCGTGATGGGATAAATAGATAACTTGGCAACGGATCTCTTGCAACGGGTGAGAAACCTTCATTAACTATGTTATTTCCATTATGGTGCGTTCCAATGGCCTGGTGGCGAACAATAAATGCCTTTCTACTCGTTCGGATGGTTGGTCGAACGGTTATATTGTTCCCAATGGCTATATTGCTTCTCCCTGGTGAAGTGGCATGTGACGTTGTTCTTTTATCCCAGTGAAGCTCCAATTTTAAAAATTTTCCCTCTGTGAAGTTCCCTCTGGAACCTTCTGTAACTTTTCAATCTTAGCTCTCTTCTTACTTAGCATTCTGGCCTACTTTCCAGTGAGCTTTGTCTCGATATTCCTTTTTCCATTTTGATTCTTATTTGTGTTTGGCATAGTTACTTCATGTTGTTGATATTCTTTTCTAAGATTTGAGGTTGATACTTCCTATTTATTTGGAATAGGTACTTTAATCTTCTGTGGGTCTTCTAGTGTTCTTGCAACTTCGACATCCAGGTCTCTGGTGTTAAATAGCTTCAATCTATTCTTCTTTTCTTCAATCAAGTGTGCGATCCTTCTAGTCATGAAATCCTTTAACTCTTGCTTCTTCTTCTCTAAAAAATCTTCTTCTTCCTTCCTTCTAGCCCGATCTCTTTCAATCCAAGGTTTTCTTAGTAACATGGTAAATGGGGCACCGTTCTCAATAAATTTAACAATCTTGAAATCCTCCTCTGTCGAAGTCCCATTTGCATTCATAGGTATCTGGGTGAGCTTTCCACATAGGTTTATCAAATTTATTTTGAATAATCCTATTCCTCCTAATGAAGGAATCATATAAGGCATTCCTATAGCTTCCTAAGTTCTTTTTGTCATGATATTCACCTGTGTTTCCTCATCTAAAACAAAATCAATGTCGAAGTCTTCGATTCTTGTTTCTAAGCATGCTTTTTCTTTGAGTATCTCTGATAAGTTGACATGTCGGTGGTCATTCAAGGTGTATTTTATCTATAGCAATTCTTTCTATGATTCTTTTTGGGGTTCTACCATAATCGTAGTTTCTAGATCTGCCTTAGGGTTTTCTTGTCTCATGTTCATTCCTTCAAGATTAGCAATAATTCTAGGGAAATCCAATACTTCATGGTCCATAGCTTGGCAACAAAGACAACTAGGTATTCTCCCAGGGCATTCCTTAGCAAGGTGTCTCAATTTTCTGCAGCTGTAACAGAGGGTTAATCCTCTCTTTCTTTTAAATGATCCTGAACTCTTCCTGTACTGCACGTTAAGATCATAGTGGCTAATCCGTAAACATTTCTTTCTAGGATCTTGCATCCACTTGTTAGTCCAAACATTCTTTCTATGAATAGGTCTAACATATCTTTCACTATACTTATCAGATCTACACAAGTCAAACCTCTTTCATCTATTAGTGCCCTATTTTTCAAGCTAGGACAAAATCTATCAAACATACCTATATACATACTTTTGAAACAAAAATTTCCACTAATCTTACTTATACAGAGCACAAAGATTTCAGATCTAGAATTTTACACTATTCTTACCTTTATCAGAGTACAAAGCATTTAGATCTTACCTCTTTTCTTCAGATCAAACTTCTTTTCTGTAGCAAAGAGCTTCTCAAACTAAGTAGGGTACTGCACACCAGGACGACAAATCTATGCACAAAGCTTTCACAGTTTCAGGTCGGATATTTGCACAAAGCTTTTTATTCCTCAGTTCCCAACAATCATAGTTTCAATTCGCGGCAATGAAACCATTTGTTGGGATAGAGGCAGACCTAGGGTTCAACGCTACAACAGTGCACCAAAAAAACTCTAACTACTAGCCCTTTCAGTAACACCTGTGAAGTAGATGAAGTCTCACCTGAGGTAGAGGCAGTGGTAGTTGTAGGACTCAGGTGCCTGCAACCTTAGCTGGGACACAGATCTGTGATTTTGACACTTAACAGAGCACTTAGCACTAACAGTTCATCAATATTTGACCATTATCTACTCCATAGATAAAATAAAGAATCTCATCATTCATTCATATCTGATGTATCTAAGCACTTATCATAGAGAGGTATATTAGATATAGCAGATTCAAGCACTAAGCACATTCACATAGGTCATATGTAACATCCATATACATCATTATCACAAAGCATAACAGAACTATCTATCTATATCAAAGGACTTAGCAAGTAAAGACATAAACACATCAACACATCCCACAAATCATAACAACATAGCATGTACGTGGTTCACCCTAACCCTAGGGCTACGTCCACCAACTCATATTCTTTATTATCTTCAGTTAATCTTATTACAGGCACATAGCATCAAAATCCTACTCTGTAGAATACAGGAGATCTGTGTGCACTCCGCCAGATCCTCCTTCTCCGAGTTAGGGTACAACACCAAGACTTCTTACAATTACTTTCACATAGCTCTGCAAATCTCACACAGTATGCACAAAGCATCTACAATCCATACTTATCACTTAGCTCAATATCACACATATATACATATATCCCTCCCCTTACATTTCCTAGACATCTATTTGTACTTTACAAAATAGGCCAAAACAAGGGTAAACCCATGGGTCGACATCCCCATACCCATTACATAATCCCAAATCCTAAAAAGGACCCAAAAAGGGGCCGATATCCTGCGATCTCTACTTTGTCTTATGCTCCTCCTTTGACAGACTGTCAAAGTCCCAAAGTAGGTCAAACTTGACCAAGTATATCCCAAAACTTGGTCAAGGGCCAACACCTTTCACCTGGAACATTTGAGTAAAAGACCTATTCACATTGTCTTGGAAAAACATAGCGATCATGTCCTCTTTCAAACACTGTTGTTTTAATCATTGGAAATCCATTGGCATGTTGAATAATAGTTCTTTCCTCATCACGTTCATGCATTCATAACCTATACCATTTGACATCGAACTGAACTAATTTGAAGGAATTAAAGTCACACTCAATTATATCGTTTAAATACCCATAGTATCTATTTTTAGATTCTCGGAGATGTTTGTCACCCCTAGAGGAAACATTAGTGACCTGGAATACTACATTTATCCCACTATCAAAAGTTTTCTTGGTTTCATCCAATTGTTTGATGCGAAATTTATGACCATTGCACCACATGGCCTTGTGGTGTTTCAACTGCAATATGTCAGATATGTAAAATATGCATTGTTAATTAACAAATTAACATATATTTATATAACTTTGAAAGTATCTGAAAAATACAGTACACATGTAGTCACATTAATATAATATAAAATAACTGAAGAAAATGGGTGAATTTGCTTACCTGTCCATCTTTCAAACCATATGATAAATCAATTTCCCTCTGCATAACATTGGCATCTCTATTACAATGAGCTTCTCTAACCAATTTAGACAATCATTTCCATGATAACCTACCTCCATTATGTTGTTTACATCTTTCAATCCATACATTCATCCAGTCAAGATTATTTGCAATGTATAAATGCAGTGCATTCCACTCTTGAGCAATTGAATCAAAAAAACATAATTCACCAATATTAAATATTAGTTATAACATACAATATGCAGGTAATTATAAATATTTATAACTTATGAAATAAATTATATTAATATATTAATGAGCATGATCATATACACAAAAAATGAAACTTTATATGTATTATTAATATAAATTTTCACAATTATTAATATATTACCTCTCATTTTTTTCATTCTACCTTGCCCCAATAGATGCTTCTGATCTTAAATTTTTTTGATGGAGTTCACATTCCAAATGCAATCCACTGCATGCATAGTTGGTGCTGATAATTTAGGAAGATACTGACTAATATACACCATGGATT
Organism: Picea mariana; assembly: GCA_032191745.1. Lineage (NCBI taxonomy): Eukaryota > Viridiplantae > Streptophyta > Pinopsida > Pinales > Pinaceae > Picea > Picea mariana. The sequence continues at coordinate 3,095 of JASDQU010250326.1, read as the reverse complement.
GATATACCATATATCCCTCCACCATAGAACCCTCATGACGTGCTCTTTGTCTAACCAACTTCTTCAATGATTTCAAGTGCCTCTCCACCATCCACATTGACCTTGTGTGAACAGGTCCACAAATTTCAATCTCCTCAACTTGGTGTATGAGGTAGTGTTCTTGTGCATTGAAAAATGTAGGAGGTATATACTTTTTCATTTCACACATTAGATGAGGAATTTCTCTCTTCCAATACTTTATATCATCTTCATGGATTTCTTTTAATGAAAACCATCTACATCAGATCATGCCACAATAAAATAACTTATTTCAACATAACATAATATAATATATTACATTACATTACAATGTATTAAATGTTTGTAAGGATGGTAGAGATGAAGCCATTCCTTCGAGCATGTTGTAGTTGATGTCTCCTTAATGGATGACAGGTAGAACAATATCTAACTCCAATTTGGATTAGATGGCCCATTCAAAGTAATTCATTGTAATTTATGAGAGTAGGTGAGATGGAGGGAAGAGCTCGAGGAGCCCCCTTTTGTGAAAATATATTTGTTTTTTGTTTAGTAGTTGTAGTAGAATAGAGGATAGGAAGAAAATAGAAACTGAGACTCTGTAGCAGTCCGAGATTACCCAGATTTTAACAAGCATTCTCATTAATACAAAGAGTAGTTCTTCCTGCATGACATTCTTTGTGTGTTTATGCATTTGATGAATGTCTTTGTATGCTTTTATGGGTATGTTGTAGATGTATGCTAGATGCCATCTACAGGGATAGACACAATTTGTTGTATGTGACTCCTTTGATTTTGAATTCTGGGTTCTTTGCGGCTTCATGCAAGAGGTTTCATGACATAACATTGAGGGTTTTGTAAGCCAGTGCAAGAGTGCATTTCTGAGTTCTGTGGAATTCAAACAAATAAATGCCAAGAGGGGGCACCAGAGGAAGTCATAGAATCGTGAAGAAGCCTCAAAGTTACTGAATACTCTAGAGGTGAGACTGTGTAGAAGAGGGAACAGAGAGAAGACAGAATCATTGAAGGTTTTATACAGCTCTGCCAGGAGGGCATCGAGTATGTGAAAAGAGTGCACAGAAGGAACTCTATTTTGAGTTTAGAGATAAGAGAAGTGTCACAAGAAAGACACTTACTGATTTGTTGAACACTCTGCAGGCTCAACAAGGAGTGCTTGAGCATAAGTTGTCAGGATGAGACTTGCATCTCTTCAAGGAGAGAAAGGGACAAATACCATTGAAGTCTGAGTAGTTGAAACTCAAGGAGAACAAAGACATGTGGAAGGAGTGCACCAGGAC
>JASDQU010250324.1:0-13960 GCA_032191745.1 Picea mariana | reverse complement strand
AATGAAGAAATTCATTACTCAAAAGGTTTATAGTAAAGGTAAAAATAAAAACATAACTAACTCCTTTTCACATCAAGAAGAATGACATTAAATCTAAGTATTTTTAGACACTAGATCAATGGAAATGGAATGAGATTAATTTTTGGCAATGGTACCTTATAGTTCCCTTCTTGAGAGTGTTGTAGCAACATAACAGAAGAGGACTGAAGCTTATCATGCAATTCATTCATCCGGAGATGACTTAAACATCAACAACTGATCAGCGATAAAAAAAAGCAACCATGTTCAGAGAGATAAATTAAGAAAATAAAATAAATGATCAAGATAAAATAAAATAAATGATCGAGATAAATTTATCTTAAGAGCAGGGAGATGTACCAGTTTTGTTCATTAAAGAGAGTTGCTCCCATCATATTGATAATGATTACCATTATGAAATCCAAATAAACTATAACAATCACTATAAATGGAAAATCAGTAAACCCTCTATCTGTGTTTTTGCAGATTACAAGTTCTCTATATACTATAAATGTAACATATGATCACCGAATACATACATTTAATGATTATAACTATAAATATGATCACTGAGTACATACATACATGCAAGTACTATTTACAATACCTCAGAGAAGTTGCAAGCGGATACTCCAAGCCATGGAGCAAACCCAAGAAGTCACAAAATTTTCAGCCAGAGCAAAATCCAAATAACTGAAACATGTTGATCCAAAACTCTTTAAACAAAGCACATACAAAAATGCCTTGATAATCTAATCTGAGCTAACTAGATCTAGCGCTAGACTATAGTGCAACCAACTTGGAGCTCAAACAAACTAAACAGATATGATATGGTATGAAACAAACCAACCTAAATGCGAAAAGTTACAAATCAACTACCGTCAAGCTCCTTTCCATATTAACACCAGTGGTTGTATTGACAATTTTTTTGATGGGTTGTGCGTTCTAGGGAGAAGAATGAGAAGAATCTAGACAGCATCCATTTAGATAGAAGTCCAGCATAATAAGTCAAGAATTTTATGGTTGGTTTGATCCCATATACTTTATAAAGAAACCTAAAGTTGGTATCGTAAATAGTAAAATACTTGATGTAAGGTTTTGGAAGATTATTGAAAAGCTTATATTAGGATTCCAATGTACTCTTCCCTTATGTGATTATCTTCCATTCGACAGCATCTGTTTCAAATTCGAGTGTCTATTTGACCATTTCAGGATGTGAAGGTTTATCAGTGAGGAGCTCACTAGTCCTCTGCTCCGTCCTGGGTCCAATCCTGCGGAGAGCACGTGGTTGTCTTCAGTGTCTACAGATCACAGCGGTGTCTATAGATCATAATCGTTGGGATCACTGACCAGATAAAGCTCCAATGGCACATTCCCAGGCATTTTCTGTTTCTCTCTCCTCCTTGTGCTATCGACAATGCTTTTGGAATAGCAGAAACAATTCAAAATTTACCCTCAAACCATAAAACCTTAAAACATTATTTTAACCAAATGCAGTTAAGATATCATAACAAATTGAATGTAGTTGATCACTGAATTTACCATTGCAGCATTGGTAGTTGCAAACCCTGCTTCTCTCGAATTGCCTTTGTTGCCGCCCCGCCATGCATGGCCAATACTCGCGACTAAGAAGATCATGCAACTCAGATTTCTTAGATTCTGCATCATGCGCAATACTCCCGAGTAACAAATCTACCAGCCGATCTTTCAAAGTGAAGAATAATTGAAATTCTTGGGTTACAGAAAGCGAAATCCTGCATGGCACACCATCTTCATGAGAGGCCTGCTTTCAGATAAAACGAAAACACCTCAGATCTCACTCACTCAAGTCTATTATTGAAAACACAAGAAAAGTAGACACATGAAAAACACTGAACACAAATTTACCCGAATCGAGGATGTGTATGTGGATGGATCTAATTACTAAAATCCAATTAATTCCTGCAGATCTCACTCATTGGACTGATGTAATTTGTAATTCATGATCAGAAAGAAAAAGAAAAAAAAAACACACAAAGAATTTGAACAAAAATTAACATAATCTTGATGGATGATAACGATACCTCATTTAGATGCAATTGAGTCCTTGCACTCCTCTACTGATTGAAAATTGATGTGCTACCTACCTACCTCCACCTATCAGAGAACACCTGCACACTAAACAGATGACACAAACAGGCAGACCAATACAGACATAACAACACAGACCAGACTCATACAGACATAACATGGAGCTCCAAACATACAGACAGGACTAGACTAGACAGACCACAAAGCAGGCAGCCCTGAGCGGAGGAGGAGAGGCGAGGGAATGCCCATTCCAACGGGAATTCAAAAATGAATGGAATTAAAAGAATCAAGATCCCTCGACCGTTGTAATACCCTTCAATGCCACCATCGGCTTTTGATAAGCAGTGCGAGTTCTCTCGGACACTGCCAGCTGATGTATCAAAGACTGTGAGTTCTGTTTCCAATGGAGGGTTGGGATTGCAGGATGTAAAAATACTCATCATCCAACGGAGGATGTAGCTAGCTTTACAGCTAGATAGCAAAAAAGCACAATCCACGTCATTCCAGAAAAACAGAAACTACGAATCCACTATCATCTTGGTTACTAAAATTTAAAATAAAAGTAATTTGATTTAAAATAAGGGCCAGACCCTATAACTGAAATTTGCATACCCCAAAACTGGGAAGGGAATGCGTAATAGAATTGAGTGGATAAAAGAAGTGGATACATTGTAGTGAAAGAGGACTAAAAATCATCTTGGTTACTAAAATTTAAAATAAAAGTAATTTGATTTAAAATAAGGGCCAGGCCCTATAACTGAAATTTGCATACCCCAAAACTGGGAAGGGAATGCGTAATAGAATTGAGGTGGATAAAAGAAGTGGATACATTGTAGTGAAAGAGGACTAAAAGTCATTCAACATTTAGAGATACAATCATATTTCGTGCAATGTTTAAACATTAGATTTTTTTAATTTTTTCACCATAATCTACTGAATCATATTTCGTGCAATGTTTAAACATTAGATTTTTTTAATTTTTTCACCATAATCTACTGAACAGTACTCTCAAAAACTTTTGGGGCACTAGAATTATACATACTAAATCATTTAAATCTCGAGTTTCAACAATTTTTGGCTTGATCGGAAAATATGCCCGTAAAAACTCCAAAAAGTCGAATGTGTTTTTTGCACAGGGTATGTAGAGTCTTGACCATAGGTTTGGTGTTGGTGGTCTAATCAAGAAATGCAACGAGCGAGGTTTACTAGATGTATTGTGTGTTCTGATTTTTATAGTTTCAATTTTCCTTCTGGTTCATTGTCTTGTCRTTCCGGCTTCATTGACAAGCTACAAAAGAATTTGATTTCATTTCCATTCACAAATATCCTCTTTATGGGACAATGTTTTTATGGACCTCAATCAATAACACATGTCTTGTCTTGGGGAGAAGAGAAGCACACAATGTATAMTAATATATAAAAATTATGACAACTAGTGTGCATCTTACATAGGAAATGCTAAAATACATCAATAACACTTGGCTTGTCTTGGGGAGAAGAGAAGCATACATGCAATCCATGYTGATATATAAAAACTATGGCAAGTAATGTGCATCGTCCATAGGAAATGCCAAAATACAACGACCTTGAGGTGGTGTGTTGTAGATGGAGCTTGGATCGATCTTATGCATGTGTATTGTGCACATTGTTTAAATTTTTTTTGGGGCCGGAGTTGTAGGGGTTGTTCGCATGAAACACAAGCATTGTGTTTTTGTGTGGAGGGCGCCTTAAACATCATGGTCATCCACACTTTTGACATAGCAAAAGAGGTATCCATGGAAGTCCTATTATTTTTGTAGTGTTGAACGTAGTTGTATGCAACATCTGAAACCATTTTGATGGACTCCAAATCATGACTATCCATAGTGTCTGCAATTTGGGATCCACGAGAATGCGAGACGAGGGGTAGAGGCTTTTGCTAAAAGACATTTAACAGTTCATGGATGTAATATTCACATTGAAAGAGGGTTGAGTAGTGCATAGTTGATTAGCGAGACCCACAATTGAATCTAGTAGGAAAGAGATAGCAATGATGTTATTCTGGATTAACACGGACTCCCTTCCATTTAATCCCAATGTCAAACCCCATGTTTGATAAACATTGTTAGTTGATATTTCAAACAATGTTAGCATTACTTCTAACAAAGCGATGGGATTGGATGATGTGAAAAGATTCATTATCCAAAGGAGGAGGATGTAGTGAGATTTTACATTTAGATACCAAAAACATAGTTTACATCATCCTGTTGATATTATGGTAGTTGCAGGAGGTATTAACCTCTACGTGTAACCTTTTACAAAACTAGAATATTCCGAGAAGCAAGAGAAACCCTAAAACGTTGGATAATAACCCTAGAAGACAAGTCAGCTCAAGAGAATAATTAATATTGAGTTATTAGCCTCTAGGAAGAGAAGTCGGCCCAGTCAAGTGAGTTGGAGTGGTATAAATAGAGGGTGCCAGAGCTCATTTGGACTCACTCACTCTCACAACTGCATAAGGACAAGTGGTGCGCATAACTAGAGGAGAGTTGCAGTTGCTGCAGTGGTGACTTGGTCTTTGATTATGGTTAGACTTTTTGCTTGGTTATGGTTTGGACTTTCTTCTTGGTATGCTAGCTTTGGAGAGAGGTACGCTACCTTGGTTGGCTACTGGTTATAGGGTTTTCTTTTGGAATTATTATCTCTGTGAAGGTTAAGGTGCTCGGGGGTGGCCTTTGTGCCTATGGTTGGGTGAGAATATTGCTATATTGTCTACGATGAAACGAGCACACCTATTATGCTAACAGGTTATGGGCCCACGCTATCTTTGGACAATCTAACCACTGGAAGGTAGATTGGGAGGATTTTCTCAGTTGCAGTTGCAGTTGCAGTCAAATTCTTTGTTGCAGCAATGAAACCCTAACCCTTGTGTTAAGGCACCTTAAGTAAAGTGCTTGACCTAATTCCTGGATAACCTAGTGTGCCCTAGCACACCTCTTGGTACTCTCAGCAAGCCAAGACGTCAAATTTGGAATTTTGGTCAAAGTCAACATTTGACCAAGTCAAAATCTAAGGTTGACCAGTCAAAAAGTCAAAATGAAAGGTAGTTATGAAGACATGAGACCTAGCATGAAGAAAGTGTATGATGTGCCCAAGAGAAATCTACTAAAAGGAACATTATGAGGATTACCAATCCTCTAGCAGTTAAACCTTTGGTCCAACAAAGTCATTCTAAGGTTTATCGTCACAGTTGGGTAACAAAGGTATGCACCTATACATGTTCTTTTAATTTGTATCATTAGCATGAGTGTGTTTGCGGAAATGTACAAGGGATCTTGTCCAAAGCAGTGATCTTGGATTCAATGCATTCAGAATATCAACACACTCTCCAGTTTTGACTTGATATGTCTCTGGTTGTTATGGCATTATGAACTTCTAGTCAAAGTTAAAACTATAAGATAAGTTTAGTCAAGATCTTATAAGGTTGATATTGTATTCTCTAACTCAATTTTTCTGTCAAGAGAGCATATTGTTTTAAGTTTAAAAGACAAGTCAGAAATGATACTTGTCTCAGAAGAAAAGAAATCCAAGTGGAACAATAGCAAGACTCCAGGTTTGCATATCAAGTTTGACATCGTTATTATTGTCACTTAAGTGAGTATTGATAAGTACTTAGTAGGTTATACTACTCAGTGAACTTATTTGCAAGCATGAGCACCTCCTCTAGGAGATATTTCTTGTTCTTGTTCTCAGACAAGATCATCTTAGTAATGCTACCAAGAAACTATCCTTCACATGAAAAATGTTGTATTGGAAACATTGTTGTTCTTGTTGTCTCGGGCAGGTTATTTCATGAAGATGTATTTCTAGGCTTGTAGCAATTGCCTCTATCCTTGTCCTTATTCTTGTCTTGATTTCCTATCATAAACATATTGTCTTGGATCTTTCTTTTGTTTCTTGTCTTGTTTCGGGCAAGTACCCTTGTGAAATATGTGGACAAACCTTGATGAACAACATTTGCGGAAATTGTCATAGAAGAAGTTTATAAGGATGACACTTTGCAGAAAGCAAAGAGAGATGCAATAGACAGAAGCATGGACTCTCTCTGATAGAGGGAATTGATTGTAGAATTCCATAAATATGCAGTCTTAGAATAAAAACAAGGAAGTTCTAGATATTGTTCATTCAGGCATGAAGCCGACATTAGGAGGGAGCTAATCCCCAATGATATAATCGCTAATCCCCAATGATATAATCCATTGAAGAATTCGTGAAGACTTATAAATGGAATCTTTGATAGATACAAGACAAGATTCGGGGCTAGAAGGTTCTCCCAGAAGGAGGGAGAAGACTATGATGATAGCTTGTTCCAGTAACCATATATACCTCTACCTGAGTCATTATATCTCTTGCAGTATCCATGGGTTGGAGATGGATGTAAAGACTATTCTTCTCAACAAAGTAATTGAAGAAGAAGCACATGTAGAGCAACCTCAAGATTTTGAGGTATACCAGAAAGAGACCCGTGTATGCAAATGGAAGAAGACCTTGCATGGATTCAAGCAACTTGATGCAGAGCCTCTCATGTACAACAAAAGTGTGGTGAAAAGTTCCTATGATAGAGGAATTGTATCGAAACGGTTCTTCAAAAGTCTGGGATAATGGATTGAAAATCCATGGAAAACACCCATGATAATAGATATGAAGAAATTGAGAGACTTCGATCTAGTAGACTTGTTCCTGTATCGACAATTGAATGGCTAGTTGATGTATTTGGAGAATACTCAGCGAGATATTTTTTTTGCTGTGAAAATAGTTCTAGGTTTAACCTAGCCATGAGAATAATTGCAAAGCATGCCTTGAAATATGATTGTATCTCTTTTCTAGCATTGTAGCCAGCCCCCAAGAAGTTCCCTTGAGGCTTGCATTCTCTTGTTTCATTTCAGCCATTGTAATTCAATTTTTGCAAGTTTTTATGTTGCCTACACCTTGGGAGAGAGATTGGCTCAGCCAAGCCCCCAAAATCGTTTGTCTAGGACTTAGCTTAATTCCTTTACTTGTTTTTTTTTTGCCCCACTTGTCATTAGGACAAGGTTGTGTGGTTAGGATTGTCCAAATAATTGTTAGTTTTTCTTTCCAACCCTCTTTGGCACAACATTGGTAGGCTTGCCTCCACCTTGTGCCATGTGAGTGGTTTGCAAATATATTTCAAATTTTGCTTACTAACTTGCCTACACTTTGGCAGAGACATCCCCATATCGTATGGCTAGGATGGTAATAATGTGTTGACGATTATTGTTGTTTACATGGTTAAAATCTTCTAGAGTAGACATCACACATATATTCATCTTAGTTTAAGCCCCCAAGGCATATCTCCATTTACATGCTCTAGTGTTCTTTTCAGCAAGTATTTCAATCTATAGCATGCTATCTTAAATGGGATAAATCACATGGTTAAATGGTTGTGGTCTAAAGCAATTTTCATGTTCATTTGACAAGTTGTTCTTGTCTTTCATTTACATCTTTTTCTTCAAGTTTATACATGCAAATCGTTAAGTGAATGACAATGGATGAGTTCATCTTTTTCAGCTTTCTTTACATGCTTTAGATGTGGTTTTACATGCTTCAATTTCACATTTTACAACACACTTTCATGAGCTAAAAAGTTTCGGTTTTGGGCATAATTCACAGTTTTTGGGCATCTAAAACTTATCTAAAACACTCATAACACACCTTAAGACTTAGTCCTAAGTTGTAATAACATATTAGACCAACTAGGATGCCTAAATTCCACCATCTTCACCATCTAAAACGGGAATTGAGGTGGGCAGCGGAAGGTGTAGGCCGGGGACGGTCTCACGGCGCACAGGATGCGTCATTTCCGTGAAAACTCAATTCTTAGGGATGACTGTGACAACTAGGGTGGGCCTCGTTGCCTTACTATCTTGAGCATCCAGCAGCCATTTGGCAATAGGAGGAGGAGGATTAAGGTTTGACACTTAGCTAGGAGAATAATTAAAATTTGTAAAATCTTTAAGCAACTCTTAACCACTTAGTCTTTTAGGAAATCTTCTTATTGGTTACATCGCATGGTTGTTTAGAACACTACATTGCAAGCACACATTTCTTTCATCTTTCATGCAAGTCTATGGTTTAATTTTCTAAGTGTTAAATCTTTCAAATTGTGTTGAGCATTTATCTTTCAAGTATTTCATATCTTTCAATTTATGCTCTTTGTGGTGTGATTCAATAAGAGATAGCGCATCCCACTTGGAGGCATCTTCTTGTTGGATCTTGAGTGTTTTAGTGGTTGCCATTGAAAAGCAGTCCAATTACTATTGGGGCATGCTTGGCTTTATGTGAATGATCTTCATGTTTTGATATCCTTGAATTCTCACATTTAAGCACTTGGTTAATCTTGTTTATTTGTAATTTGTGTATCTCACATATCTTGTTCATAATTGGTGTAACATCTTTCAATCATTGTTGTAAGTACTTTGTATCTATCTTGTTGTGGAGTAGTTGTAATACTTGTAATCTTTTGTAATTAAACTCCCTTAAACTTAGTTGACCCCTTGCCCAACCTTTAGGCACTCATCTTAGTTGACTTAGGGAAAAGGTTTGTCTGACATAAGTAGTCTTGCACTTTGCATTTGCTGCCTCTGCATCATAGGTTAGTACTCCCCCCAAACCTTTAACAAATTAAAACCAACTCCTAGAACATAAATGTTAAATCTCATCTAGTAACTAGGGTCTACCCCCCTTGGCTTCCCTAGAAGTAAGCCTAGAAGGAAGAGGTTCCAGTCAAGGTGACAGTGTGGACTGTGAACCTAGGCATTGTACCTCCACGGACACACTAAGTGAGCTGGACTTTGCTCACGTTTGCAAGTGTGTATTAGGACAGCAACAGGTTCCTTTTCTTCGGCAACTGATGCTTCGTGTTTCTCCTTCCTTTTCTTTAGCTCAGGAAAATGATTCTTGTAGTGACCATACTTTCGACAGTTGAAGCATTGTATTTATGAAATCTCTTTCTCTTGATTTGGCTTCCTCCTTGAACCAAGCTTCCTTTTGTTTCTGAAATTCTTGAATCTTGTTGTGAAGGCTTGAACATCGTACTTCTTTTCGGGTTTCTCTTTTGCACTGATCCTGGATTCTTCTTGAGCACAGCAAGTCCAAAGTTCTTCAAATGTAATATACTCCTTCCTTGTGTTCATGCTTGTAGCAAATGCATCCCATGTCTTGGGAAGACCATTGNCTCTTTCTCTTGATTTGGCTTCCTCCTTGAACCAAGCTTCCTTTTGTTTCTGAAATTCTTGAATCTTGTTGTGAAGGCTTGAACATCGTACTTCTTTTGGGGTTTCTCTTTTGCACTGATCCTGGATTCTTCTTGAGCACAGCAAGTCCAAAGTTCTTCAAATGTAATATACTCCTTCCTTGTGTTCATGCTTGTAGCAAATGCATCCCATGTCTTGGGAAGACCATTGAGTACTATGTTTACCGATTCTTTCTCTAAAATGATCTCTTCAATAGCTTGTAGTTGATCTCTTAACTGAGAGATCTTCACAAAGTATGATGTTATGCTATCATCATCATTCATCTTCATGTCACAGAGCTCATTCTTCAGACTCATTACTTGTGCAATGTTTCTGACTGAGAAGAGATTTGTTAGGGCATCGTACATCTCTTCGATGAGTCAAGAAGGGAGATGTGGGGTATCAAGTGATCTTTTATAGAATCCACTATGATACTCATGGCATTGATGTCACCGTCTTTGAACTTCTCCATAACTGCAACGTTCTGCGGTTCCTTCTCTTTTCCTTCTTCAAACTCCGGTTTCACGATCTTTCCTTTCACGATATTCAGCACTTTATTCTTGGCAAGGATGAGGTCAATCCTTGTCTTCCACGCTCTGAAGTTAGAAGCTCCATCTAACTTGTTTTTTGACTTCATAGAGTAAGTCATGGCTTCTTTGACTTGGTCAACCCTAGATTTGACCAAAAACTCAAACTTGACATCTTGACTTGCTGAGAGTACCAGAAGATGCGCTAGACTAGGGCGCACTGGTCTATCCGAAAATCAGGTCAATCCCTTCACTTAAGGTGCCTCAACGAGAAGGTTAGGGTTTCTGCAACTGCACCTACTAGTAACCCTAGCGGCAGTGCTTTGGTGACTGCTCCTGCTAGAAACCCTAGCAGTAGTTCTTCAACGAGCTTAATATCCTTATGGCTATGCTCCCTTCCAGTGGTTAGACTGAATGAAGGAGGTGTGGGCCCATAACCTATTAGAATATAATGGATGTGCCCGTTTTATCATTGACAATATCGCTATTGTCACCCAACCATAGGCCGAAGCCACCCTCCGAGCACCTTAACCTTGACAGAGAATCACTCCGGAAGCAAACCATAGACTAGATAGCCACACAAAGGGTAGCGCTCCTTTCCCCAAGGATAGCGCACCAATAAGAGTTGATCAGATAGTCCAAACCATAACCAAGAGATAGTCCAAGCCAAACATGATCTGCTAGCTGCAGCAACTGCAATGACAGCTCTCCTCCAAACCTGCACACAAAACTGGGCACTGCAGTGCACACAAGTGCTGCTCTACAATTCTGAGACTGCTTGCCAGAATGAAGACCGACCTCATGTATTTATAGTAATTTTGGCTAACTACCTGGGATGACTTCTCATTCTGGGTATCTTTCTGTTCAGTATATATTATTTCTTCTGGTCAACTTCTTCTCTTGGAGGCTAATAACCTAATACAAGTTATCTTCTTGAGTCGACATGTCTTCTAGTGTTATTAGCCAACTCATAAGGGTTTCTTCTTGCTTCCCGGACTATTCTACTCTCGTCGGGTTTACACGTGGAGGTAAATACCTCCCGCAACTACCATAATATCAACAATATGGAGTCAAAAGGAGGATGCAAGGGCTGAAGGAATAAGTGAAGATGATGAAACTAAAGACAACAGAGTTAAACTTTGAGGTGTCTCTATGGCAAGGCCTCAAATATAAAACCCTAGGGGAGAGAGGTTCACTTTGGTGTAGAAAAACCTAGGCCTCAGTGCTCTCTCCTCCTTTAGCTCAATGGCAAAAATAGCTAGCTCAAAATATGATTGATCCAAGACAAGAGAGTTTGAAAGTGACGTGTTGCTAGAGCAAAGGCTTCACTAGTCAAACCCTAGGGAAAGACGCTCACCAGGTGTAGGCTACCCTAGGCCTTGATGCGTCTCTCTCCTTCTTAGCTCAACAAAAGTAAAACGGCTAGGCTAGAAGGAAAGAATAGAGTGCTGCTAAGGCAAGGCACTATCTTACTTCAGCAAATAAAATGGCTTGAAACCTTGGTAGGGACATGAGACAAGGACCTTCAATGTGTGCTTGTCACCTAGGGTTTGATTTAACAAATTATAATAATAAATGCAAGAAAACAATACTACAACCATTCAATCAAGAAGTTTTGCAGAAATTCACTTACATTTAAACAAGCAATCACATAGAAAAACCTTAGTTGTAATACCTTCCACCAAGAGAAATGTCAAAATGCCAAGAAAAAGTCTTCCTTCAACGAGTGCGCCTCAAAATTTCAGCCAATAACCCCAAAAATGGCGCAAATTTCAGACCTCACTAATGAGTGAGTGAGAGATGATGAATAAATGAGAGTGAAAACCCTCAATATATAGTGTACTGTTATCGCTCAGTTTGTAGTCTAGGTCAGGTAGCTTGAAAAGTAAGGACCAAACTAGCATAACAGGAGCTTCCCCACCCACTGTCACCTCGATGGGGGGCTCTTTCTATTCAGGGAGGCTAATCCCAAGGGAGACGTCCCTGGTAATCTGGGGTTTTGAAAGGCACGGACTATTGAAGGATAAAGGTAGGTTTTCCCTTTCACAGATTACTGCCAAGAGGATAGTCAAAATGAAGAAATACCACAAAGGAGCACCTGTTTGCGAGACAAGGCAACAATAAAGATAAAATGTGCAACAGTGGTTAGTGCTTCATAAGTTTATGACTATCAACATTTAATGAGCATAAATAACAGTAATTATTGACGAAGTCAATGATTGCAAAAATGACTATGGTTTATAATATTACTTGTCAATAAACACTGGAGATGATATAACACTCAAAACGTATAATCAATCTTTAAATTATCATAAAATATCATCACTTGCTCATTCAATACAAGAGTGTTGCGTCACTATACTAGAGGTGACGTCAGCCTAGTTCTAGGGTTAGTTTGATAGGCAAAGAGGTGGACATTTTGCAAATTAGCCAATGAAAATAATCAACACTTCAATGTCTATTGCTAGATGACCAAGCCACAACGTTTTACATCAACCAAGAGTTCAAAAGAAGCAAGACGTCATCATAGAATTAGGGTTAGTAAAACGTTAGGGTTAGTTAGGGTTTGAAATTTGAAGAGTTGAAAAGGTTTGTTTTAACACAAGAGACTCAACGTTAGAGTTCTAGACTAGTGCCTTAGGGTATAATGGAGTCAAGGAGCAAGGCTAAAGTCTCGGGAAGATCTAAATTTAAGGACAAGAGAGTTAGGCCTTCTAGTGCTGCAATGGCAGGGCCACAAAGTCAAAACCCTAAGGGGAGGAGGCTCATTCCGATGTTGCTTAAGCAAGGCCTCATGCTCCTCCCTCTTTCCTTAAAAATCCTTGGCAAAAACGGCTAGCTTCAAAACATAAATCTAGGGATGAAAAGTGTTGCAAAGACAAGTCCTTTCAAACCCTAAAGGTCAAAACCCTAGGTGTAAACTCAATTAGGCCTAGGACGTCTTCCTTCTTCAAATTATGTTAAAAGGCTAACTCAGAAAAAGGGGAACTAGTGTAGCAACGGCTAAGCTATATTCTCCTTAATCAAATGGCTAAATAAGTTTTCTATCATGGGGACATGAAGCAAGGACCTACTTGTGTGCTTGCTACCTAGGGTTTCAATGATTAAGCAAAATAATAGCAATGTAACCATAAATGTAAGAGATTTAACCTACAACCATTCAATTAAGAAGCTTTGCATGAGAAATACACTTACAAATCAATGAAGAGCTTATCAAACCCTAGTTGTAAACCTTCCAATGATAGAAAACACCATAAACATGCCAAAGATGATCCTCCACAAGAGTAGTGCCTCACTTCCAAGAGCAAAATACCAAAGCAAAAGACTAAAAATGATTCTCTCGCAAGAGAGTGAGTTGTGTTATGTCAAAATGAGACTCAACATCCTCTATTTATACCAATCTTATGACCTTTAATTACAAAAATAGATCATTAAAACAGCCGACAAGATATTACACAGTTTATCACATTAAATGCTAAAAATGTCATAATTATGAGCTAAAAGGGAGACGTCAGGCCCCTCTGAGGGAGACGTTGGCCCTTTTTGGGCAAGATCAGCATCCAAGAAGCAAAACGTTGGCCCCTCTGGGGTTCCTGCAAGCTTCCACACGTGCCAAATGACCCAGCACACTGCCACACGCTCCAGAAAACGTCCAGCTGCCTCAAGTGACGTCCTGTCCATCGAAAGCAATCGTCCCATCTGCAGTGGGTGATCCCCCCTAGGCCGGCCTCTGCCATGGTGTTCTGGTGGAACGTTCTTCTGTCTTCTTCATGCAATGGTTCATCATGACGTTGTCCTGCCTCTGCCATCCCAACAACCATCTGATGGGCTCTTCAGCCCCATGGAGGTCCGAACTAATCATATCCCCATGTGTACCGGTCCACTGGTACCTGTCCACCGGGTATGGTCCTGCACATCAAAGACTACGCCCTCCATGGGCTCATCAGTCCTCAGGATCATAGCAATGCAAATCATATTTCATCATTAAAGTTATCAAATACATGCATGAAATCCCTAACATATCATCTAAGAGCTCAAAGACATTACACAGAT
>JASDQU010250322.1:0-16362 GCA_032191745.1 Picea mariana | reverse complement strand
CCAATGGATCTTTTGTATTATTTGCTCAAAGTGCTCAAATATGTGCTTTAAAATGCTCAAAATTCCAAATAGATGGCTTCAATTGCTTCAGAACGTTTGAAAACCCCTAGCTGGGCTTTTTTGGCACCTCGTTTGGCCAAAAATTGAAGAAGATAGCCTTCTTGGAAGTTCTCCTTCAAACTTGCTATCCATGGATCGACAAAATGCACCCTTGTTGCCTCAACCTAGTCCCCACGCACTTTTATGCATTAAAAATCAGCACCGGGCGCAACCACACAAACTTTATGAACTTTAGGATGGTTATGGATGCACCTAGCCCCTAACCACCAAGGCCGAGGTCATGTGGCCCATGTGACCACGCATAAATGCAAAATGGGGCTCCGTCCCAAAGGAAAATAGATAATGGACAAGTGGCGGGCGTTGGTTGTATAACTATTTGATCCACAATACAAATCTACATGGACGCACCAACGGCGTGATAGAGGGTCATGTGGTATTGAATATACGACCGGGGGCTAGGCTAAGCCCCGACCCGGACCCTCGCGCCAACCACACATCAACTCAAACTTAAATAATTACAAACCCATTACATAGTAATAACTACTATGGTGGCGCATTGGTAGCGCGGACTTTGCAAAGGCTATGCATGTGGGTGGAGGTCACAGGGTTGAATCCAGTGGACTCCAAATAAATTTTATACAACCAACCAATAACAAGGTGCCATGTGGCAGCCCACGACTGGGCCACATGGCACCGTACAACCAGCCAAAATCTACCATGTATCACAATATCATTCATCAAAATCTGCCAACCAATGAATGCCATGTGTCATATGGTCCTACCAATTCATCTCTTCCACGTTTCGTATGAACATGCCACGTCAGCATCCGTACGGACTGTACAGTTAGCATCCCCATTTTTTACCTATTTGTCGTTTTGAACAGAACACGATATCTCTCTCTCCCGACATCCATTTGAACCCAAACAAGTTGTGTTGGGTTCATAACGATGAGGCATATGCTCCTGTTTGATTTGAAGTGATTCCCAGAACTTTGAATTTTTGAGCAAAATTTGATCCCCTGGATCACACGTGCTAGTTTTCCCTCTTGCACAAGAACAAGCTCATCTCAAACAACATCATTCAATGTGGGGGGAAGCTAGCATGTGCTAGCTTTCCCCCTAGCATAATCACATCTCGAATAACAACATTCCACCATGGGGGAAAGCTAGTGCATGCTACCTTTCCCTCTTGCACAAGCAGAAGCACATCTCGAACAACATCATTCCACCATGGGGGAAAGATAGCGTGTGCTATCTTTCCCTCTTGCACAAGTAGAAGCGCATCTCGAACAACATCATTTTAGCATGGAGGAAAGCTTGAACATGTTATTCTTCCCTCTTGCATAAGCATAAGCTCATCTTGGAAAGCTAGTTTATGTTGGATTTCCCTCTTGCAAAATCACAAGCACATATTGAACAACATCATTCCACTGTGGGGGAAAGATAGCGCATGCTAGCTTTCCCTCTTGCAAAAGCACAAGCGCATCTTGAAAATCATCCCACCACAGGGGTAAGCTAGTGTGTGCTAGTTTTCCCTCTTGCACAAGCACAAGCTCATCTCAAACAACATCATTCAATGTGGGGGAAAGCTAGCATGTGCTATCTTTTCCCCTAGCACAATCACATCTTGAATAACATCATTCCAGCATGGGGGAAAGTTGGTGCGTGCTAGATTTCCATCTTGCAGAAGCACAAATGCATATTGAATAAGCACAGGAAAAGGTAGCCTCCAAAGTGTTGTTATCAACCCCTTTTTCTCTCTTATATGCCCCCCTCATAACAATAAGCTTTGTAACAATTGGAATAGGATTTTTTGGACCAACAATTTTCTCTTCAAGTTTTCATGCTTTGTTTTTTAGCATGCTCTGCCTATTCTTGATGTTACATTTACTTTTGAAGATGACCATAGTCTGCTTCAATTCATTATCTAATCTCTTCAATATATTTCACTGGTTTCATTCTCATGAACATTAGATTTTGCCCATATTATTGCTAAATTTCATCTTTGTTATCTCAAACAATAAATTGTGTAAAATTTTTCTCCTTAAGATACATGAAATTTTTCCTATTTCCTTCTCTCAACAACCAAACTCTCTTGTCACTCATAATCCTAGTGCTCTTGTCCTCCAAAATTGAATTCAACTTCATTTGATGATTTGGATAGTAGTATTTGTGTTGGCCTCTTCTTCCTTTCTTCCACTTGTCTATCCTCCTCCATGCATTGTTCTCTATTTACCTTGTGTTTCTCATCCTCTAGAGCACTATTATTTTCTTGAAAGTTTCTCTTTAGGCTTCAAGGATAACTAGTATGCTAAGACAATTGACTGAATGGTCACATTATTAATCTCATCTTCAATGGCATATGTAAGATCATTCACATATCTAGCAATGGCTTCTTCACTTCCCTCACTTTGTTTAAAACATATGCATAGTCTCTAGAATTATTTTATGCATTCTGTCATTTCCATCTCCTTCTATCTCAGGTTTTTTAGCTTCCTAAAAATAATTAGGGAATGACAAACATGAAATAACTTAACCTTGAACTTGGAAACCATTTTGTCCCAAATTTTTACTTATCTTTTCCCTTCTTCTATTGATCTGGATATGAATTATCCTAACATGGGGATGCATGACGTTTCAACTTAGTACATGCAAACTTCACTCTTCTATGGTGTTCACTTCGTTCAAAATCAAAGGACCTCTCCTTTTCCCCAATCCATCCTAATAAGTATTTTGGATTCAGACTTGATGAGAATGTAGGAGTCTGCATTATAGGTCTACTTCTCGGATTTGTGATAGACCTTATCACTTTCTCCTCCTAAGAATTGGATTTTGTAATTTCTTCTCTTTGGTATTCCTATTACTCTCCATTGCCACTCACATCATCAAAATTACTGCAATTCGCTTTCTATGGGATTCTTCCATGACCTCCATTTTGGGAGATATTGCTCTAAAAAATCATATGATCTCATTATCAACCTCTTCTTCATGTCCTCTACCTATCTTAATGAGTAGTCTAGTACTCTTCCTCTCCTACATGACATGTTTCTATTGATATGCAATCTCCTTCCTTTTTTGCAACTCTCCTTTATATATTATTCTCACAATTCTACCCAATAATACTCCACCAACACTTTCTTCTCCCTCAACAACTCTAAACAACAATATCCTCTTATTTGATTTGTCTCTTCGGATGTAGGTATCAACCTTCTCTAATACTAGATGGTGAAACTACTAGCCGCAACGTCTAAGAGTGCACAACAATACACATAAGTAAACACACAAACACATGCAATAGCAGATAATAGCACAACTTCCAGAACAACCTTTAGATGTTGTTCAGAACACCTCCAGTTGTTGTCCAAAACACCTTCAGAAAAACCTCTCACATAAAGTAAACACAACAATACACATAAGTAAACACACAAACAAATGGAATAGTAGACAATAACACACCTTGTCTATTGTGCTTAAACTCATGAGAAGTACATTTGGCAGTGATGGACTCTTGTACTACTACAAAATATTATGTTCAAGGAACTTTTCCAAAATTACATGTCAAGTTACAATGTCAATTTAGGCTTACAACAAGATTCATGAATGTAATTTTTCTCCAAATCTATTTAATTCTTGACTTTCTCACTACACAAGTTCTTCTTTCTTCCTTAGCTTTTTTACCTTCATATTCTTCACGAATCACGAGGAAACTATGTCTTTCTCTATGGGTGAATGGATGATATATTCCCTCCCAATTAATACCTTATGACTACTATATAAATACCATATTCAACTCCTTAACCTCCATGATTGTCCTCATGTGATTTTCCTTGTGAGACCATTGCCACACTAACCACATGAGTTGGCCACATGCCAAATTTTCAGAGGTACATAGTTATGGTTATGGTTGTACAATGAATAACATCAGTCTTGGTGATAAAGAGGTGCCAGTTGTTAGTCAGAGAGTAATTACTGGTGCACTTGTGTAGTCTCCTAACATTCCTGGCATTCTGCAGGATTCCAATTTGGTTGATCAATTAATAGAGGCAGCCAAAGTGGCTGACAGACCTGTGGATTTGATAGTGAATTCAGAGGCCATGAAACCAGATCAGATGTCAATGAATGGAGATGAGCCTCTCAAATATTTGAGTCCAGATAGGCAAGATAGGATACACCAGGCTGTTAGTGGCAAGTACTCTACTGGTAACAATAATTTAGAAGATATATCAGTTGGTAGAGTTGGTACGGGGGACATGTTGGATACTTCGGAGAAATATTTGGGAGTTCGTAGGAGAGTGCTAGAGGGACAATATTATAATGTGTCTAATCTTTCTCATACATTGGACGCTGCATGGACTATTTTCAATGTTGAATGTTCTTTTCTCCTAGTCTCTCCCATTCTTTCTTCTCCCTCATTTGATTGTAAGTTTTTCTCAAGAAGTACAATGGGTATGTTATTTATGCTTCCAATTTTTTTCTGATGGGCACTAAAAAATGGGGAATAATATGAGAATCTTCACAGTGAGTTTGGCCCATACTATGGAGAGGAGGAAGAAGTAAAAGAAGGTGAAGGAAATGTTGTTCAAAGTGATGGTGAAGATAATAACAAAAATTATTTAACACCCTTGTCGAAGCATGTGACAGGACTTGAGAGAGAGAAATGTTAGAGTTTTAGTACCTTGTATAGTGTCCAACAGATTGAAATTAATGGCAACAGTGAGTAGAGAATATTTGGGTGCATGCAGAGAAGGTACAGTGGCATGCACTCTAGCATAGATTTCATACCATAGCCTTAATGACAGCAGCAACAGTATGCTCATTCAACAGTTCATACAATAAGGGTGCAGGGGCATTTATGGAGGAGAGGCAGATAGAGGACATATATGCATGTGCTATCATCAGTTCAATCCAGTTTAGAATCTAGATGTTGTTTCATACTTAGAAATTTAGTTTTATTTTTGAGTTTTTCTTTAGTCAGTGGTTGCAATCATAGTTTAGTTAGGGCTCTTTGCATATGGGAAGGTTCCAAGAATAGATGGGGTGCAAATCCTTATAAGAGAGATATGCACACATGCATACTTTCACTTTATTCTAGAGGGCACACTTTCCTATGAATATAACTTTCATGCAGATCGAGGGTGATAATGCCATGGTGTTCACTAGAGTGGAGCAGTGTTGTCTTAGAATGATATTTGAAGACCAATCTGTTGTGTTCACTAGAACATTTAATTCCTACATCAGCAAACATTTCATGCTCAAAGAATCAACAACTTTGTTAGTAGTTCCAGAAATATGTTTAATTACAAAAGTAAAATTCTGCATGTACTCAACCCATTTGACATGTCTTTGGTTCAACTTCTCCTGTTGAGTCACGAATTGTAAAGCATGATTATCACTGTACAAAACAAACTCTTTAGGAGCCAAATAGTGTCTCCACTTCTTCAGCGTCTGTATGACTGCATAAAATTCCTTGTCATATGTTGAATACTTAATCTTTGCTTCATTCAGTTTCTCACTGAAGTATGTGATCGGTCTGTCATCTTGGTTCAAGACCGCTCCAATTGCAAATCTGCTTGCGTCATACTTGACCTAATACGTCTTGTTGAAATCTGGCAACATCAAAATTGGTTGTTCAGTAATATTCCTTTTCAGCAGATTGAAACTTTTATCTGCTTCTTGCATTAACCTTGCTCTTTCTTAGGGTTTATACCTCTTCACACAACATCCTAATACAAGCTTTTTTGGAGAATTCAACTACAATATGGTGTTCACTAGAGTGGAGCAGTGTTGTCTTAGAATGATATTTGAAGACCAATTTGTTGTGTTCACCAGAACATTTAAGAATTTATAAATGGGCCTTGTTGATGTCTTTACTTGTGATGAGATATCTAACCATATCTATTGTATTACAAGAAGGGTGAGAGAATTTCTTGCAAGGTTAAGAATTGAATACATGTCATTTATTGGCAGCCTGTGGGATAGACATTTCACCTTCCCTGTGACATATTTTTAGCTAGCTAATACAGTCCATAAGGAAGATCCTCAACAAAAATAGCTTGATTACTATTGTGTTCTTTCATATGAAAACAAAGAGAAGAGAAATTTCTAGTGTTTGTAGATGAAGAAGGAGATATTTCATGGATTGGCTATAATTTTTACTACCTTGTGCAGCCTTGGATAGATTGATATTGTAGCAGCTTGTGTCAGCAATGACATGTTCTTAAAGATACCTTTGATTTTCAGTTACCTAGGTCCATGCTCATCCCAATAGTGATGGAGAGTTGATGCACGGGCATCATCAATAGAAAGCAAGCATGGAGGCGGAAGACAACTAAGGTGAACGCCATCACATTTTGGCACATGTCAAAAATGTTTTGAAATGTTTTTGAAAGTTTGGATGCGCATAAATTAATTAAATAGTTAAGAAGGCATACTTCCATATTGTAAATAGATCTTGAGTGTTCCGCTCTCATCTGTAGAATGTAGAGGCATTTATGCCAGTTAATGAAAGTAGGTAGATTTAAAAATTCTAGATTAGACAATTTTAGGAGCTAGAGGGAAAATGACTATAGACACCCTCATCTTTGTATCATTGTATCAGGAAGAGATGGTAGGATCAAGCACAATAGCATAGATAAGAAGTAGAGATTTGTAGAGAAGAACCCATGTACAAAAGTTCTGAATTAATATATGAATCTTTGACTCAGACTCATGGTGAGATAATGCTTTTTGTGTATACATACTAAATGCTATGCTTATGGTTGTTTTATTTCTCTTTGTTATGAATTTTCTTTAATATTGTGTGAATGTATGAGTTCATGTTAAATGTTTGAAGTTTGAGAGAGAGAGAGAATGAGTTTCCATTGTTTCTCTTCCTGAGTGAGAAGTTCCTGTGAGGAGTGTAGTGAAATCGTCCGCAAGAAGTGCGTTGACGGAGATTCAAAAGTTCATCTCTGGAAGCTCAGGAGAGATACCGTTGTTCTCGTTTCGACTGAAGTGTAAGGACAAGCATAGAATCTGTGCAAGGTGTGCGCAGGCTGGTTGAGACCTTAGAATTTATAAACTAAGGTTGAGAGATTGAAGGATTGTTGTTACAGAGTTGTACAGAGTCAAGAGATCCAAATATTCAGGAATATTTGAAGAAGTGTCGCAAGGAGTGCATGCAAAATTCTTTTAGGAGATCCAAGGTTGCGAAGGAAGCTCAGGAGGGTTAGGACCTTTGAATCATTTGGGAGAAAGGAAGGAAATTCAAGTAGTTAGGTAGAGGTTAAATTCCAGAGGGGGATCACAGGTTTGATTTGAACCAGAGGTTCTTTGAGGATGAGAATTTCGACCATTCAATTTCCTCCTCAAAGAACCTCTGGTTCAAATCAAACCTGTGATCCCCCTCTAGAATTAACCTCCGTCTAACTACTTTCATTTCCTACCTTTTTCTTGAATGATTTAAAGGTCCTAACCCTCCTGAGATTCCTTTGCAACCTAAGATCTCCTAAAAGACTTATGCACACACTCCTTGCGTAACTTCTTCAAATATTCCCGAATATTTGGATCTCTTGACTCTGTGCAACTCTGCAACAACAATCCTTCAATCTCTCAACCTTAGTTTATAATTTCTAAGGTCTCAACCAACCTGCGCACACCTTGCATGGATTTTATGCTTGTCCTTACACTTCAGTCGAAACGAGAACAACAGTATTTCTTCTGAGCTTCCAGAGATGAACTTCTGAATCTCCGTCAACGCACTTCTTGTGGATGATTTCACTGCACTCCTCGCAGGAACTTCTCACTCAAGAAGAGAAACAATTGAAACTCATTCTCTCTCTCTCTCAAACTTCAAACATTTAACATGAACTCATACATTCACACAATATTAAAGAAAATTCATAACAGAGAGAAATAAAACAATCATAAGCATAGCATTCAATATGTATACACAGAAAGCATTATCTCACCATGAGTCTGAGTCAAAGCTTCATATATTAATTCAGAACTTTTGTACATGGGTTCTTCTCTACAACTCTCTGCTTCTTCTCTATGCTAATGTGCTTGATCCTACCATCTCTTCCTGATACAATGATACAAAGATGAGGGTATCTATAGTCGTTTTCCCTCTAGCTCCTAAAACTGTCTAATATAGAATTTTTAAATCTACCTACTTTGATTAACTAGCATAAATGCCTCTACATCCTACAGATGAGAGCGAATCGCTCAAGATCTGTTTACAATATGGAAGTACGC
Source organism: Picea mariana (assembly GCA_032191745.1). Taxonomy (NCBI): domain Eukaryota; kingdom Viridiplantae; phylum Streptophyta; class Pinopsida; order Pinales; family Pinaceae; genus Picea; species Picea mariana. Next base: position 8,067 of record JASDQU010250322.1, on the reverse strand, counting down.
CTTCTTAAGTATTTCATTAATGTCTATGCATCCAAACTTTCAAAAACATTTCAAAATGTTTTTGACATGTGCCAAAATGTGATGGTGTTCATCCCAGTTGTCTTCCACCTCCATGCTTTCTTGTTGCTGACGATACTCCTACATCATACTCCCTCACTTGAAAATTTTCATGGACTCTTGTTCATGAGCTCTTTCATTGTGTGTCCATGTTTTTGAATTTCTGCTTCATTCTCCCAGCTGGCATCTTCAACTGGATGTCCCTTCCATTTGATCAAGTATTCAAAATACTCTTTTCTCCTGGTCCTCTTGCTAACTCTCTTGTCAAGTATACTTTCCATCTGTGGCTTTTCAGCTACAGGAATTTGTTTAGTTCACTGAACCTCTATTTGTTCATTGTCTTCTTCAGCTCTATAAGGGTACAAATCCGAGATGTTGAATATCAATGAAATTCTGATCCCATCGGGTAATTCAATCTCATATGCATTTGCCCCAAATTTCTTCAAGACCTTGCATGGTCCAATATTTTTCATTTTCAGTTTGTTATATGTTCCCCTTAGGAACCTCTCCTTCCTCAGATGTGCAAGAATCAGATCACCAACTTCAAACTGAAGTTATCGCATGTGTTCATCTGCTCTGAATTTATACTCTTGACTCGAAGTTTGCAAACGTTCCCTCACTTGGATGTGAAGTTCCTTCATTGCTTCTGCAAAATCCTCCACACTAGCACTTTTGAATTCAATCTATTTTGAATGTTTCAATTCAGACACTCCCCTAGGTTGCATTCCATAAACAATATGAAATGGAATATGCCCTATGCTTCTGTTAATTGAATCATTGTAAGCAAATTCTGCCTGTGGCAAAATGTGATCCCACTGACTGTGGTGTTTAGTCACTAGGCTCCTTAGCAAATCTTCCAAGATTTGGTTTATAAATTATGTCTGTCCATCCATATGAGGATGATAAGCTGAGATAAAAGACATATTTGTCCCTAGATTCTTCCATAAAGTCCTCCAGAAATGTCCTACGAACATGGTGTCTCGATCTGAAACTATACTTCTTGGTAAGCTGTGAAGTCTGACGACTTCTTTGAAAAACAGGTTCGCAATATGGGTCGCGTCACTGGTTTTATGACATGGTATAAAATGTGCCATATTTGAAAATCTTTCTGCCACCACAAAGATCGAATCAAATTCTCTTTGTGTCCTTGGTATCCCCAATATAAAATCCATGCTCACTGCATCCCACAGCCTCTCTGGTATGGGTAATAGCTGGTATAAACCTGTGTTCTGCCTTTTTCCCTTTGTGTGCTAACAAATTCTACATCTGTCCAAAAATATTTTGACATTTGTCCTCATCCCTGGCCAAAAATATGAGCCATTTAATTTCAATAATGTTCTATCATGACTGAAATGTCCGACCAATCCTCCACTGTGTTTTTCTTTCAACAGATTCTCCCTCATAGAGCATTTTGGAATACACAGTTGATTGCCTCTGAATAATAATCCATCCTGGATCATATATTTAGTCCATTGACTTCTGTCTCTGAGAATTGGATTCTCAGATGCCTCATCCACCTCTTTGAAATATGGTTCATCCCTGTACATGTCCTTGAGGTTCTCAAAACCCAATGTTTTGACTCTGAATTCTTGCATCAACAAACATTTCCTGCTCAAAGCATCAACAACTTTTTTAGTAGTTCCAGAAATATGTTTAATTACAAAAGTAAAATTCTGCATGTACTCAACCCATTTGACATGTCTTTGGTTCAACTTCTCCTGTTGAGTCACAAATTGTAAAGCATGATTATCACTATACAAAACAAACTCTTTAGGAACGAAATAGTGTCTCCACTTCCTTAGTGCCTGTATGACTGCATAAAATTCCTTGTCATATGTTGAATACTTAATCTTTGCTTCATTCAGTTTCTCACTGAAGTATGCGATCGGTCTGTCATCTTGGCTCAAGACTGCTCCAATTGCAAATCCACTTGCATCACACTTGACTTGATACGTGTTCTTGAAATCTGGCAACATCAAAATTAGTTGTTCAGTAATCTTCCTTTTCAACAGATTGAAAACTTTATTTTCTTCTTGCATTAACCTTGCACTTGCTTAGGTTTTATACCTCTTCACACAACATCCTAATACAATCTTTCTTGGATAATTCAACTACAATATGGTGTTCACTAGAGTGGAGCAGTGTTGTCTTAGAATGATATTTGAAGACCAATCTGTTGTGTTCACCAAAACATTTAAGAATTCATAAATGGGCCTTGTTGATGTATTTACTTGTGATGAGCTATCTAACTGTATCTTATGTATTACAAGAAGGGTGAGAGAATTTCTTGCAAGGTTAATAATTGAATACATGTCATTTATTGGCAGCCTGTGGGATAGACATTTCACCTTCCCTGTGACATATTTTTAGCTAGCTAATATAGTCCATAAGGAAGATCCTCAACAACAATAGCTTGATTACTATTGCGTTCTTTCATATGAAAACAAAGAGAAGAGAAATTTCTAGTGTTTGTAGATGAAGAAGGACATATTTCATGGATTGGCTATAATTTTTACTACCTTGTGTAGCCTTGGATAGAATGATATTGTAGCAGCTTGTGTCAGCATTTACATGTTCTTAAAGATACCTTTGATTTTCATTTACCTAGGTCCATGCTCATCCCAATAGTGATGAAGAGTCCATCCTACAAGAACTTGAATTTCATTGTTTCCCTGTTTTGGATGTCAACCAAGCACAAAGGTAAAATCCATTGTGTTGATGATGTGCTAAGGTGGTTGCATTGTCTCTCTGATTTCACCTAGCACCCTCATATTGTATATGATAAAGTAGGTAGGAAAAAGGAATAAGATCCTTTAATAATTAGTATAACATGAATAAGCTCTTGTAAGCACTAGAATTGATTTCATGTTGCCATTGGCATTGATGGTTTGTGCCTTGCTTTTTTAAAGCCAAATTTTGATGTTAGTGTAGTGTGTTTGCTAGATGTGGAGGTCATTGTTAACAAGTAAAAGATGAGATTCTAAGATTCTCATGCACTCCCAAAAAGAGAACATGTCTCCAAGTTAGAGCCATTTGTTACCCCTTATTTTGCATCAAATGTCTAGCATAAACATATGCCCTGATGTTGTCACATAGAATTCCCTTATTGATGGTTTATGTAAGGAACAGAAATGGCAGGAGGCCACCAAAGTGCTACATGAGATGCTAGATAAGGGGTGCAATCCGAATGTTATCACATACATTGTTGTTATTGATAGTCTTTGCAAAGAAGGAAGGCTTCATGAAGCTCTTAGGTTGTTAGATGTTATGGTCCAAATAGGCAATCTACCTAATGAAATCACATACAATACACTTATAAATGGATTTTGCAGTGTGGGTAATCTGGAGAAGGTAGGGGAACTTCTTCAAGAGATGCCAAAGAGAGGTTGCAGACCTGACCTAGCTAGCTATAATACATTAATACATGGGCTTTTCAAGCATAATAGGATATACAAAGCTCAACAAATCTTCTATGTGATGCAAGGCCAGGGTCAGAGCCCTGATGTTGGCACATACAACACATTAATGATTGGACTCTACAAAGTGGGTAATCCGAAGGAGGAAATACAATTATTTGAATAGATGAAAGATAGAGGTCATGTCCCTGATATGATTTCATATGCCACCATCATGGATGCACTATGAAAGGAAGGCACACCCCAAAAAGCCAGTAGAATATTGCATGATCTCCTCAGGATGAAGAAGGTCTAAGCACATTTTTGGGCATCAATGGGGCTGCTGAAACAACTTGTTTGAAACATATTGACGAGCTGTAAGTTGAGCCTTGTTATGGTAAGGGAAAAATGAGGAAAATTTGGCAACCTCTTGCTAAATTTACCCACGTCCCCCACATTGGGGAAACCTTTCCTCGCATTTCACCAAAATGGGAATCAGTGTGATGGCGGTAGGTCTCATTCCTAATGCGGGGCGTCTGATCGAGGGAGTTGATCGAGGGAATTTATAAGGATGATTCATCCATGGATTGAGGGAGTTTATAAGTTTTTAATTTTATGACTAAATTTCTCTAGATCTTCTCTGGTTGGAGTGAAAAAACTATGGCAAAAACCAATTTTACTGTAAATACCGTTACTTTTATAAATTAGATGATAAAAAAATAGATGATTTGCGTACCTCCAAAGAGAGGATGCCCAGATGAACATGCCACCAAAATGAGGATGCTCAGATCGTTGTTCTACGCACCTTTCCCCTTGCATTGTTGCTTGCACTCTACCCAACAGCCAAAATCAGGATGACTAGATCTCTATTCTGCTTCAACACTTAGCTCCAGTGTGGTTCTTCAACTCCCAAATTGCCAACTTCGCTCCTTGTAATTAATTTGGTTAAGATGCTTTTTAATTTAGGTTAAATTGATGTTGCTTAATTTTTCCCTATTATCTGGGGGTAGTGGAGATAATAGGAAAATATTAATAATATTAATAAAATATTAACGATATCCATGTCCATTGTTTGCTTGAAGTGAGATATGCTTCGTATGCATATTGGTTAACCTCATTGCAATGGTTTGAACTTTGAAGTGATGGATGACATTGCTATATATTCTTTGGCTCATAAACAAATACAACATTTGAATTTGCAATTTCTTGAGTCTAGTTATGATATTATAGAAACTAATACTAGTTGGTAGAAATCCTTTTCTTGGTTACTGATGTTTCATACTAGTGATTTTGCCAACTTTCTTGTTTTTAACTTCAGTTGTAGTTTTGGGTTGTACGACAGAAGAGTTAGCCCTTGAACATGAAACTAAAAAATCAAGCAATGCCTTACTAAGGAGAGGATGGTCTCCTGGTTGGAGCAATGTAGATAAAGCATTGGATGAATTTCTGGCAGGACCTCTACTCGATTATACAAAGAATAGGCAGAAGGTTGATGGTCCCACCACTTCCCTTCTGTAAATAACAACCTCTGTAATGATATTACTAAAATGCACTTGGCAAGATTTAGTAAAGAGAGTAAATTGCAATTGATGGAGTGTAGGGGTGACTTTGGTAATAATGCACTAGGCAAGCTATCTGAAATAGGTTCGGTGGCTGATTTGATGAAGTGATACAAGTGGAATTTTGATAAGACTACGCCATGTGTTTAATATGAAAACACATTTGGTTTGGTGTTTAGTGGGCTACACATATTTATTAAATGCACCAATTGTTTAATCTAAATTGGGTTTGGCCTAGCATTTAGTATGTACTTGCAACTGATGTAGTGCCCTAGGTAAATCATAATGAGGGGAAAGAGTAGAGGGGAGCATTACTTGTATCTCATAAGGCATAATAGGTTGACAATTATAACATTCTTTGAAAGGATAATGGTCTATAGAACTGTGGACGACCTTTTTATAGCTATGTTGTACAATGCGCAAATATTTATCCCATTGTTTATGCTTACGATGGAACATGGGGATGGCATGAATGAGTGTGCAGTTGACCACTTTTGTTTTCCCTTCCATCTAGGTGTGAAAGGTTGTGAAAAATTGCAGTTTACAACCCAACAAAAACCAAAAGAGTTTTCTATAAATGGAAAAGGAACTAGTAGTTTCGATTAGAGATGATGGTGATGGGAACAAAAAGATGTTCTCAGAGATGAGTGAAAAACATATATGCAACTCATTGAGCAATGATCTCTTTGGTGCAAGGATATATATTTCCATCATGGAAAAGTAGCATACGATAACAAAGATGAAATTATATTGGTAGATGATCATAGAGAGACCATTGATAAAATCCATGAAAATGGATTCCCATGGCCGAGTAGGAATGAGAAACGGTTTTGAGATACCAAGCTTACAATTGGCAGGACCAAGATACGGATCAAAAGTGTATTATTGTTTCTATTGTTCATAAAAATATAACCTTGATGTTTAGGATGGTGAGTACACAAAGAGGAGGACAATTGAGCATATCTGCAATTTTATTGGTGTTGCCCTTATTGTACTTAATCACCAAATTAAGTTGTTCAATATAGGAATTCCATTTGATGTATCATTTCTCTTATATCTTAGTTTGAGGGTTTGGAAAAATCAAAGGAATATTGTCTATATGCAAGGCAAACTCTTTTCCCAACAAAGAGTGCCTTGAATGTTTGAGAGATTGAACAAGGACATATAAATCATTGTCATAAAGCATTGTACCAAAGATTTGCATCAAAAAATATTTTGGAATGATACACAACTAGGTGTTTGAACTACTTGAGGAATGCACCAATAACATACTAGGAGGTCTCGAAAGGAAGATGAAGTTATGTAGGTGTAGAAATAGGGGTGAAAAAAGACTTGCTTCAGGTGGGAAAAGGTCTCATTGACAGTAAGCATCCAAGCAACATATCAGAAAATTCAAAATGAGTAGGTTTTTTTTTTCTCCATATTTTGAGTAGATAGTTTGGTGTCCTCTAGATGTCAACAAAATTCATGATGTGAGGACATATTAGCAAATCAAGTCCAAATTACAAAGAATCAATAGACCACAGGTTAATACACTTAGATAAAGTTTTTATATTAGATAGTAGCAAAGTTATGGGGTAGATCCAACTCAATAAGGCTCTATATCATGCTCCTATCCACCACTGAGCTCTATATCAATTGAAATCCATCAACGATTCCAAATTTTATGAATATCTATCAAGTTGCATATTCAGGTACACAATGGACTAAAGGAACCATGTGTCACAATCTAGTTAAAATTAGTGATTTCTAGAAGCCATGTGATCTACTATATTGTAGGCATTTGATTATGAATTGTAAAAAACTAAATGATCTTTGGGATCTGATATTTCCCTCTAGCAAACTCTGTATGTTTATAAATATATAATTTATTTTGTACAAAAACGTTACCATGAAACAATTGATGAATAGAAGAACATTTTATTTCTTGACCAAAAGTGGCCAAAAGCTTGTAGGACATGATCCACAAATGTACATATATTCAAGACACTTTTTAAAAATATGAGGATTTATGTGTCATTGACAAAACATATTCTCTAATGTAGACTAGAGACATATAGGATTCAGGTAGTTTAGAAGAGACTTGTGATTAATAGTAAATGGATAGTTGTAATTTATGGAAGGAAACAACTTTCAACTTTTCTTTGATGACTCTACTCTCCCTTATGAAGTAAACACTATTGAGGGAAGTACAAATCTTGTTATGACTATCAATTGTTTGTCTGTATATTCTTCGGTGGTAGTGTTTCTTATGTTTTAATGATTTTTTATCAGTGATGTTTGAGGAGTTGGCAAATTTTTAGATGGCATGACATAGTGGAGATGTATGGGGCCACCCCCATTCATTTGTCATGATGACCATATTGTGCATTTATTTTTAATAGTCAAAGACATTACAAAGGAATTTCCTCCCCTAATTAGCTGATATGGCACACACCCAATCGACATTACAACATTGTTAGGATAAAGGAATTTCCTCCTCTTTATTTTTTCAACATAATCTCTATCTCCTAATCACACATTTGTGAGAGAATTTCCTTCCCAATAACACAACCATGAGGGAATTTTCTCTCCCCTCTCTATAATCTCCTAATTAGCATGAACAAGAGTGATTTTTTCTCCCACTTGTTTCTTCCCTAAAATTGATCATGGAGTAATATAAGGTTTCACATTCAACATCACAATTGTGGGGGATTTACAAGGAATTTCCTCCCCTTTATTTCTTCTACGATCACGTGGATGAGAGGAATTTCCCTCCCCTATTTCTCTTCTTTAAGTGTGATTTCCTTGTTTGGATTTGTTTAGTCAACATTACAATGTTAAAAGCTAAGATTGAATTTGCCTCTTAATAATGTTAAGCTCAATCACAATCAGCCCTTAATATTGTTACCCTTGATCACAACCACAACATCAAGAAATCATACATAACATACCCCTCCATTAACACTTTCAAGACTCCATACAATCAATAGCCATGAAAAGGTGCCAAAAGTCATTATCTATGAGCCTTGCATGCCACTTTATCAATTTCATGTCAAAGGAAAGTAAGTTTTCCT
>JASDQU010250319.1:0-13572 GCA_032191745.1 Picea mariana | reverse complement strand
TTTCATTTTAGTTTTAATTTCATTTTTCCTTCCCCCTAAACCCTATTTTGTACATACCCATTCTATTTTTCCTCTTTTGATTTAGTTTTAATTTAAAATTTGTTATTTTTATTTTTCTCACCCACCAAAATCTAACTTAACATCCCAGGTCCATCCCCATTGGCCCTCATAGGTGCTTCATGATAATTCCCATAAAAAATTAACATTGAAGAAACACATCCATATTTTTAGGAATCCTTCCTATTTTCGTGGAATCCCTACCTTTTCTCCCGAATACCTTTGAGATTTATATGAATATTTCTTGATAAATCAAGGCATTGGGAAACTTACCTCAAACCTAACTCATTGGGTTTTCACTCATGCATTTACCAAGACTTACTCACATTCATAAATCAAGCCCTCACCATCCCAAAGGCTTATGTCATATTAAAGTTTGGAAATTTCATGATACATGTGCATCCAAATAAATTTACAACCCATCAGAGTGAACCCTCATTCCATCCATACCATCAAAGTGTTGGGATGAAGGTTATTTCAATATAATTTCTTTTTTTCCTTGGGAAAACGTGAGCTATCAGAATGATAGCCGTCGGAGTGATAGAGTGTTATGGAAACACTCCAGTCCGATGAGCTATTACTCCGATGGCCCATTAGAATGGACCCATTACAATGAGACATCAGAATGATAGCTCATCAGAGTGGAGAGTTTATGTAACTCCATCCATTCCAACCAACCTTTACCCTGAGGAGGTTATTAACACGTCCACCCATGACCCCGAGAATATTATTAGCATGCATTTCAATGTTCTTTTGGGGATAATTTCACATGGGTTAGGGATTGCATATATTTTTATATTATTTTTTTAATTGCACGTGGGTGGGATATCATTATTTATTTTTATTAATTTTATTTTTTACTTAGGTTATATTTCATTTTGGGGGTTATTCCTTAATCATTTTTGATTGGGGATATTTCCTTAATTAATTTGGGATTTCACGTGGGTTAGAGGATAATGTTTCATTTTATTATTTTGATTTTTTATTTTATTATTTCCTAGTTTTACGGGAATAGGGGGAATATTTTAATATTTTATTAGTGTTAATTTTAGTAATTTTTATTTTCACGTTAGTGGGGGTAATTAGATTATTTATATTTTCATTTTCATTTAAATTAAGGTTAATTTTATTAATTTTGTTTATTAATTGTATATAAGGTAGGTTCATGCAATTAATTTTGTTTTATTATTATTATTATTATTTTTATTTCCCTAATTTTCAGGAGAGAAATTAGCTAAAATTATATTACAAGCCACATGTCCCATGCCTGCCCATGTTCTTATTCAAACTATCTATAGGGGATAAAACCATTTAAATCACTAAGTGTTGAAGTCTCTTGTGCATGTGGGATTTATGTTTGCAGGTTAAGGATCAACGACCTAGATTCACCCACAAGCAAGATCGACCACTGTTGAGCAACGTTTTTCAAACAAGCATAACTTGGGTTGTAGGTGTTAGAAATGGGACCATGATTTCTCGCTAAAAAGGTATCAAACAAAGAAATGCAATGGAAGAGGTATTTAGGCTAGAAAAGTGACAGAGGACATAAAAAAACATAGATAATAACAAACCACAGATTTGGGGGCATAAATGACTGTATAAAATTCAAGAATCCATATCCGGGGCTATGGGAAACAAAATCAGGCCCGGGATAGCTCGTCGGAAAGATGAGAGAGAGAAGAAAAGGATGGGATAACAAGTGTTGGAAGATTGAGAGAATAAATGATTGGAAAATAAAAAACACATAAGGAACTTGAATTTAGTTGAAGAATGGGCTATGCTATGTTCCAACAATCATAACTTCGCGTACAAACATCGAAATCAAGCCAAAAATAGATCGATGGAAAGATGAGACAAAGAATAAGAATACAAAAAGATCTTAATCAACATGAAAASACTATAAACACCCAGGATAACTCAAGGAACAAAAGATGATACCAACAAGAAGAGATACTAGTATTTGCAAATGAATGTCATTTATGTATTGCATGAGGGCAAAAATAGACACCCATGAGACTCTCTAGCTTCCATTTGTAACTCATATTCAGTTTTGAAAATGTAAAAGAAATTAGGGGAAAATAAAATGAACAACCACGAGAGTTGATGAGTCTCGTTTGTTTTATAAAAGAGAGCTCACTCAATGTAAGAAGGGAATTTTTTCCTTTGTGAATGATAAACAATATTCTTACTTCTGAATGAATAAAGAGAAAGAGGAATTTTGGAAATTTGTGGCTTTTATTAATGTATATGAGACTATTCTTTGTGGATTTATCTTCTGCTTGAGCAGCATAGAATTCTGTTGTATGAACTATTTCCTCACTCTATTCTATTTTCTCATGATGTCATATGTTTCGTTATGAATACATAAATAATGTTATGAATGCATTGTACAAATAATTATTTATATATATGTAGCATTGTTTTTTATCACTTATCATTAGCATACATGAATTAGTTCTGCTTCTAATGGTATTATCTTTCATTATACTCATTCTTTTAGTTTTTCTCCCGGGATAGGTTAGAATTACTTAGCTTAGCTTAGTTTTCTTTTAGTTAGATCATAACTAGGATCAATCATAAATATATGGGGCAAAGTTCGTTGTCTTTCCCCTTTTTCTTCTTTTAATTCTAGGTGGCAACGAGGCCCACATAATCGTTGAAAACACTACACCAAATGAGAGTAGATTTAATTGGGACCTGCCATCGAGCATTATCCCTTACCTGCTTGACATGCCATTCATGTCTGTCAACGAACTAGAAAATAAAGGATAAGAGTGGATTCCAAAAGAAGGGATTCAATTCCTCTCCATACAAGAATTCTATGAAGGGTGCATAGTTTGGTCAACCAAGAAAAATCATGCACCAACAAAATTTCCCATCTCAAAGTGGAAATAAGCCAACAGAGCAAGCAACAAAAAGGGTAGAGGAACCAAATAAAGGACCTATACAATGATGGGGTTGCAGATAACCACACGTTTTAATGGATTTCCATCATAGACAACATGAAAACATGACATTTTATCATATGCAGGAAGCAACTACAATCAATGATGAGACTGGAAGTGTGCCAAGGATATGCAACTGTGGAGAATCAACAAGTAGACCACCAATATCATGTAGTGGAGCTGGAAGCTATAATTGCTAAGCAACATGTTTCTATTTTAATTTAACATAGATCTAATCTTAGTTATATCTCACCAATAGTTGTTGAAGCATGTACCTTACATAGGAAGAAACATGCAAAAACATGGTTAGTTCAACTAGCCACATGAACTAAGAAAAAAGTGGATGAGATCATAGAAGCTTGTCCATTTGAGATAAGTGGAATAAGTATGAGAGCAACCTTGAATATCCTACTCTTAGGATCGCATGACGTGTTACTAGGAATGGATTGGTTAGCTAGCCACAAGGCAAAGTTGAACTGCTATGAGAAACATTTAGAATGTGAAAATGAAGAAGGCAATGCAAGAGTTCTGCAAGGAATTCAAAAGTGAGTTTCAATGAGACAAATATCGGTGTTGTAGTTTAAGAAGTTCAGTCGAAAAGGGTGCCCCTTGTATGCTATAGAAGTGGTTAACTCAATAGAAGGAAAGGAGCTGAATGTTGAAGGTCACCCTGTGTTGTGGGAGTTTAAGGATGTATTTCTAGAAGAGGTACCTGAACTACCTCCAAAGAGAGATATTGATTTTAAATATATCTTATACTTGGAGCAGTACCAACATCAAAAGTACTCTACAAGATGAGTACACCAGAGTTGGTGGAGCTGAAGGTGCAACTAAAGGAAATGTTGGACAAAGGTTACAACAGGCTAAGTGTGTCCCCAATAGGGAGCACCAACCTTGTTTGCAAATAAGAAGGATGGAACCATGAGACTGTGTATTTATTATAGGTAGTTGAACAAGATGACCATCAAGAACAAGTATCATTTACCCAGGATTGATGTTCTCTTTGATCAACTAAGAGGAGTTGCAGTATTCTCAAAGATCGATTTAAGATCTAGATATCAACAAGTCATGATCAAGAATGAGGATATCCACAAGAAAACCTTTATCATGAGATATGGACACTATGAGTTTGTAGTGGTGCCATTTGGGCTTACAATTGCACCAACCACTTTCATGTGTTTAATGAATAGTGTGCTCAACAAATATCTAGACAAGTTTGTCTTGGTGTTTGTGGACAATATTTTGGTCTATTCTCAAACTAAAGAAGAGCATGAAGAATATCTCAGGATAGTGTTACAAGTGTTGAGAGACCACTAGATTTATTCTAAGTTTAGCAAGTGTGATTTATTTAAAAAGTAAATCCAATATTTAGGCCATATAATATCAATAGAAGGAGTGGTAGTAGACCCTAATAAGATCAAAGAAATCATGGATTGGCTTGCCCCTAGAAATGCAACATAGGTAAGATATTTCATGGGATTGGCTGGGTATTACAAAAGGTTTATAAAGGGATTTTCAAAGATAGGTAATCCCATTACCTCATTACAAAGAAAAGAGAATAAATTTGTATGGTCACCAAAGTGTGAAGATAGCTTCCATCAATTGAAATATCTTTTGACCAATGCCCTTGTTTTGAAGATCGCAGACCTTGAAAAATATTTCTTGGTTTACAATGATGCTTGCAAGGAAGGACTTGATGGGGTTCTTATACAAGAAGGGAAATTTATTTTTTATGAATCACAAAATATATTAAATGAATATGAGAAGAAGTATGTCACTCATGATCTGGAGCTTGCAACGATAGTGCATGCATTGAAGATGTGGAGACACTAATTGCTTGGAAGAAGGTTTGTTTTTATGACATACCATTGTGGAATAAATTATTTGTTCGGCCTTCCAAGGTTGAATTCTAGACAATCCAGGTGGATGGTGTTGATCGATGAGTTTGATTTTGAAATCAAACATATCAAAGGAAAAGAGAACAAAGTGGCAGATACACTCAACCAGAGTGTAAACAAGATACACTTAGCAACAACAAGTGTAGGAGAGTATGACATCAAGTACATGATTAAAACCCTCTTGCAAGGAGATGAGTTCACCAGGTAAAAGAAGGGTTACAACAAGAACCCGGGGAGATAAAATACGAGGGATATCAAATTTCAGCTGATGAGTTGTTATTGTATAACAATAGGCTATATGTGCCTAATTCATCAAATTTGAGACATTTGGTTATGGTTGAGTTCCATAGAATACCTTATGTAGGTCACTCTGGATATCAAAAGATGGTAACAATAGTAAGGCAACTATATTATTGTCCAGGAATGAAGCAAGACATCATCAAGTACATTGCTAAGTGTTTAGAGTGCCAACATGTGAAGGTTGAGCAAAAACATCATATAGGTCTATTGCAACCTTTGCAAAGTCCATAATGGAAGTGGGAAATAATATCCATGGATTTTATTACTGGTCTACTAGAGACAATGAAACAACATGACACAATCATCGTCGTAATAGATAAAATGAACAAGGCAACTCATTTTATCCATATTAAGTCTATTTTTAAGGCCATACATGTTGCGAATGTTTTTATAAAATAATTTTTCAGATAACATGGTTTACCTAAGATCATAATCTCAGACAGAGATGCTAAGTTCACCTCAAGGTTTTGGAAAAGTTTATTGGAAGGATTGGGAACACAATTGGCATTTAGCACGACCTATCATCCTCAAACATATGGTCAGACCAAAAGAGTGAACAAAGTGATAGAGAACAGGTTGAAAATGCATGTTATGCATCATCCCAAGCAATGGGAAGAGTATCTACCCCTGGTAGAGTTTACCTATAATAATGGATTTCATGAATCATTGAAGATGAGCCTGTTTGAGGTTCTATATGGCATGAAGTGCAGAGTTCCAATTAGTTGGGATAGTCTAGTGGATAGAATAACACTTGGACCGTAATTGATGAAGGAAATGGAACATGCAATAATTAAGATAAGGAAGAATCTGAAGATAACTTAGGATAGACAAAAGATCTATGAAAACAACAAAAGAACTCACATAGAGTTCAAAGTGGGTGATCATTTGCATCTTTGAGTAAACCCAAGAGAATTTYCCCGAGAATGGGAACATGTGCTAAGTTGGAACCCCGCTATTATGGACCATTAAAAGTTTTGGAAAGAGTGGGGCTAGTAGCATATAGAATTGCACTACCACCTACTGTTAGAGCTCACAATGTGTTCCATGTGTCTTTATTAAAGAAATATTTTCATGACCCTAATCATGTTATTGATTGGACTGTGATACAAGTAGAACCAAAGGGATAATTCCAGCCCGAACCTCAATGCATCTTGGACATGAGAGAAACAATGATATAGAACCAATCCATCATATAGGTCAAGGTGAAATGGAAACACTTTGGATAAGATGATACTACACGGGAGTTGGAATATGCCATGAGGATGACATACCCATTTTTTTCTTTCTGTATAATTGTATATACATGGCGTTTTAAACACTGAGGACGATGTTTCTTTAAGGGGGAGGGGAATGTAACACCCTATTCCCCCCCATAACTGTAATTATTCTTAATAATTCATATGATATGATTGTGAAGCATGTAGTTATATTTTGAATTAATGAAAACACTAAAAATTCATTGAGGAGGAAAAATCCTTGAGAGTATTAGCCATGATATCACATGTGGAGTTGATGAAGTGGGAAGGTGAAGCATAGTTGAGATGTTTTAATAAAGAAAATAGGAATCTTTCTTAGTAAGCTTTCCTATACTTGTAAATGTGAGCTCACACCTACCAATGTACCCAGATTGGTATGAATCAATGTGACTAGTAATGGAAGTCAGATCAGTGGTTGAAGCAATTAATAATTGATGACAATTTGGCCTCTTGAAGAAGGAAAGGGGTTGATTGAATGAACTAACAGTAGGATACCATGGATTTTTCCCTTTAGGTATTCAGACTTCAGACAGGAGGTCGTGTCTAATAGAATCCACGAGAGTCCCAAGGATTGGTAGAGGAAGAGGCCAAAGGTGAAAAACAACACCAAGAGAAAGGAGACAAACCCATGCGTAGATAAAGATGAAGACACACACAAAGACGAAAGAGGAGAGAACAACATGCATGCACAAAGGATAATACTTGGAGGAATATTCAGAGTGACGATCTCACATGTTAAGGGCATAGTGAATGGAGGCGTTCATTGGTGTAGGTTGAAGAGAGGAAGAAAGCATAAAGATTTCCTTGAAGAAAATATGAATCTTTTCCAATTTGATGATGATCACCATAAAACAGAGAAGACCCGGATCCCGACTGGAGCGATAACGAGCCGCAAATTAGTAATTACTAGAAAGAAACTGACACTAGTAAGGGGAGGTCGTCAAGGGACTGTACATTAAATAAGGGAATCCCTTGTGCAAAGGAAATCTAGTTGATAAACTACTTGATAAACCGGTGGAAGCCCTGAGTTCAGTGGGAAGGGAACAACTTCAGTTGTTGTCATAGGAGGAAGGAGAGTAACCTTCTTGTATTATGTGAATTTGAAGACCAACTAAATGATTCCCTTGTGATATCACAACTAAGCACAGGGGTGGCATATTGTAGGAAAGCACTCTACAATATGGCTCAAGGTTGGGAGGAAAAGGTGTCCTCTCTCAGTGAGTTGGATGTTGGTATTCTTCCCAAATAGATAAGTGTCTAACTTGACTGTTAATGCATAGTAATGATGTAAATGTGTGTTTTTATGGATTAATGGAAAATATACATGCATGTAAAGGAAGTCTTGAATTCCTATGGAATATGGAATGTGTTTGTTTCCTTCATTGCATAAATCTGTTAATTCATGAATTTTAGTCAAGTCAAGATGGAATGTATCATTGAGAATCTTGAAGCTTTAAGAGGAAAGTTTTCAAAACATGGACAAAAAATTCATTTGTGAGATGACATGAGTGTCTGGGTCTTTGTGAAGTTCTGGACAAAGTGAGAAACCCCAAGTCATGTTAGAATCTCCTACCCTTAAGTAGAAATATTGCAAGATACAGAAGAACCTCACCTGTGATTCATTCAAAAGGACCATGAGGGTCTTAGAGTGGGTTGTGAACCCTTAAATATCTAGAAAACGTTATGGGGTTGGCATGTTAGGACCCAAAATTGACCAAGTCTCAAAGCAGACCATTTCCCTAACAAATAACTTGTTTTGAGTCGGAACGACTCTTAGCTGTTGATTCATTGTGATGAGTGTATCTAAGTAGTTTGTCGAGAGCATGACCCATGAAAGTGATCAAGATCTAGAGTGAGGAACTCCGATGATGATGAAAGAGGTCACAAAACTTATCTTTGTTGGAGGATCCATCCTCACCTTTGGATCTACGAGATCCTTTTTGACGAAGGAAGACCTGAGAGTAGGGGAGTCGTTGATTTGAAGAAGGCCAGATAGGAAGAATATGGGTCATTGACATCAAGATTAGTTTCGTTGGGAGAGGATTAGTTGATAATATTGAGAATGAGGCTGGAGCAATGATCTGACAATGATGAAATGCATGGGATTCGTCGATCTGTTGGAAGAGATTCGAGGAGATCACAATTGTTGGATCTTAGTTGGTTCTTCCATAAGAAAGGGGGCTAATAACCTTAACCATCACTCAGATAGAACACAAAGGTTATATATTGATCATTGATAAGGGTGTTGCGATCACCATTAGATTTGGACAAAGTGATCGTCGGGACTAGATGGTTGAGAGTAGACCTTGAAGTTGAAGTAAGTGCACTTCGATGATGACAGCGAAGACCTTTACAAGGTTAAATAATAGTCGTCGATCAACAAACAGGTGAGATATAATCTTAGACATAGATTGCACTAGGTCCTACCCAATTTCCTTAGAGGAGTTTTGAAGGGAAGGGGTTAAACGTCGAGCAAGTGTATGGAACTGACACAATTAGAGTCGTTGGACGTCAAGTTCTGAGAGTTGTTGGATCTGGAGGGGAATCATCAGAGTTCTTCTTCAGAGCATGCAGAGGGGTGTGACTTATGTGTTCGTGAAGGGAATTGAACCTCGAAGACAATGAGGAAAGGTCCCAAGAGATCGAAATTGTTGAGTTGATGAGCCAGATGGCAAGCACCATGTCAGTGCCACATCAAATGGTGCAAGGGACATGTATCCACATGGAAGTAAGTTGAAAAATGATGATAGGTCATAACTCTTGATATCGAGATCAGAATTGGGAAAGATTACATTCATTGGAAATATTTCGATGAATACAATTCAATTATGGGTTGATTTGTTGTAAATGAAGCAAGTTGAAAAAGAGGAAATTTTTACATCCCACTAACCTAAGTGAGGGTTGGGGGCTCGGGTGTGTTACATTAAGCACATCAATGTAAACTATTTTAATAAACAAGATACATGGAATCCCACACTTTAAAAGATTATTTTTGAAATTACATTAATGATCTTTTGCATCTAAGAACAAACTCATGGTTATTTCATTGAGTCTACTATTCCAAGAAACTTGTTGTTCTTAAATTTACAAACTAAAACCTAAAGTGAATGTTTTCATTAAAGGGGAGGTATGAAATCAAGAAATTTAAATATTACAACTCAAAAAATAAAAATCATTGCGATCTATGTCATCTTGTGAACTATCCATTTCAATAGACAAATTTATACTATTGCTCATAATCCCTTATTCTTCTTGATGGGAAATGGTTTGGAGAGGGGAGTTTATCTCCCTATATGCTTCTGGCGTTTCAGGTTCGACCCGAAACTCACTTCTTTTCTGTTACTAGGATTTTCAGAGCATTTTATACTCCCTCTAATTCTTTTGTATTTCATTTATTCCAAACTTGGATCTAGTGTTTCATTGTGGTCTTTGGTATAGCCTTACTTCATAGTGTATTTACTTTAAAACCAATCCTTTGGAAAAACTTGATATTATGGCTTCTCCCAAATCAATGAGTAGCTTCGAACTCTGACTTTATCAAGGTTTCTCATGGCCACTGCAACATAGATATTTAATATTAGAAATGTGCTTATTAAAAAAAGATAAACCTAAACCCAATTTTTACAAAAGAAAGTCATATCAGAGTTTGATCTTTTTGGTTGTGCAAGTGTCTTTCTTTATAATATGTTATACCTTGATCATGTGTGCCTAAAATCCAAAATAATTTAATATGTATACAACTTTCAATCCATGATGGACTCTTAGATTTTCTTTCAAAGTATTTTCCTTTTTTAATTACTAGAGGATAATTATTAGAATGCTAAGGGTGGGTAGTTGACGTATGATAACTTATTATGTGCTCGGTTGTTAGCATTTACTATCCATGAATCTATAAGTGGGGTGATTTTGGGTATTAATACATAATAACATAAGTCTATGAGATAGCCTCAAAGAGCTATATGTGAGTTTGATGATCACCAAGAAACTCTAGGAAAAAAGTTTAAACTAGACAATTTTCGAAAGGTTTTAAGATATTGTTAACACTAAGTATTGTAAACTTTTTTCTACTTTAGAAAAAAATGAAAAAAATATTTGCTTTCATATATACTAAAATTTCTTACATAAAATTTCCTTACATGCACAAATACCTAGTAAAGACTATTAAAGTAGTTTTTATATGAAGATCCAACACTCTATAGAGTGCTCCACATCGATAGATGATCCAATACACATTGAATTGCACTTTTGATTGGAAGGTTGGAAAAGGTAAAAAAATGTCTATTACAAATGACCAAGAAATATAAGAAAGGAGTAAGCTAATCTTGTACCAAAGGGACTCCATTTTTAGGAAAAACAATGAAGCTGAATCTGACTAAAAGCTCAAGGATATATTGAGTTACACATGATCCAAGTTCCATGGATGGAAAAACTTCTCCCCCATGAGTTTTGCCTCATTCTAAACTGATCCAGATGTTTGAAAAATAGATCATAGTTCAGAATTGATTAGAATTTTGACTTATTGGGTCATTGGAATTCAATAAGGGAGGGAAAGATTGCTACAAGATTAGCCTACTCCTCTAAGAAAAAGAAAAAAAATAACAATGTGTTAATGTGAAGCTATTTAAACTTCATCCAAAACATGCTTAATTAATACATTTGTATATTTTGAAATTGTGTGATAACACATTTTCCTACCATAAAAAATGTGTTTGGTAAAGATCTTTTAGTTCGAGGAAATGCACAGTAATTAAGACATTTTGGCTACATGAAATGACCAACATTAGATGGTAAGTATTAAGGTGTCCAAATTCAAGGAGTTATTTCAATTGGTTATTGTTAATGTTGTCAATTATTGGTTGGTTTTATGTTGACAAGGGTCTATATACACTAACTTATGTAGATGGGTTTACTAATTTTTTTTTTATAAAAAACAAGAATAAAAATAAGAAACACTAAAACTAATATGCAATTTCCATTCTACTATTTAGAAATTCTATACATGTATCACTAAAATATATCCCACTAAATGAACCAATAATAAATATCTAATCAAAATTCAAATGGAAATATTAACAATTTTCCATTAGGAATAACAAACCCAAAAATGGAAATATTAACAATTTTCCATTAGGAATAACAAACCCAATCAAAGTAAAATCTACCAACATTTCCCCACACAAATTAATGTTGAATTATTGTGTCAAGTTAAGAACATCAATGGAAACTTTTTATATAAACAAGATACATGGAATCCAACACTTTAAAAGAATATAAGAATATTTTTGAAATTGTGTCCATAATCTTTTACATCTAAGAACAAGACCATGGTTATCTCAATAGTACAATGCATGTTATTCCAAGAAACTCGTTCTTCAATTTAGAGACTAAATACCAAAATCGAATGGTTTCATTAAAGGGGATGTAATAAATGAATAAATTTAAATAATACATCTCAAAAACTAAAAATCATTATGATCTATGTCATCTTGTGAGCTCTCCATTTCAATAGRCACGATTATACTAGTCATCACAATCCCTTCTTCTTGATAGGCGATGATTTGGAGAGG
This sequence comes from Picea mariana, assembly GCA_032191745.1. Taxonomy (NCBI): domain Eukaryota; kingdom Viridiplantae; phylum Streptophyta; class Pinopsida; order Pinales; family Pinaceae; genus Picea; species Picea mariana. The sequence goes on along the minus strand of JASDQU010250319.1, from coordinate 1,549 downwards.
GGAGTTTATCTCCCTAGGCTAACTAAAACTCACTTATTTTATGTTACCAATATATTTTTAAATTTTTATATTCCCTCTAATGATTTTCTATTTCATTTATTCTCTTTTCCAAGATCACCAGTTCTCCAAACTTGGATCCAATGTTTCATTGTGATCTTTGGTATAACCTTACTTCACATGAAMAACTTGAGAGTGTGGCTACTCCCAAATCAATGAGTAGCCTCCAACATTGACTCTATCAAGGTTTCTTATGACCAACCCAACATACATATGTAATATTAGAAATGGGATTATACAAGGAAATATAAACCCAATTTTTACTTAAGAAAACCATATCTGAGTTTGATTATTTTGAATTTTTTTGATTGAGTAAGTATCTTTCCTTATATTATGTTCTATCTTTGATCATGTGTCCCCCAAGATCCAATATCCTTTAAGATGTCTACAACTTTCAAGGCATGATGGACTCTCAAATTCTCTTATAGAGTATTTTGTTTTCCAATTACTAGAAAATAATTGTTTATGTTAAAGTTCAACRTATCATATAAACTATAGAGATATGGATTATTCAAAATTTCTACCTATATAAATATTCTTTAATCACCATATTCATGAATTGCCAGTGCCTATATAATCCTAGTTAATAGAATTCTAGTGGGGCTTTAATATGATTTGGCACATTAAGATGCAAAGGSGAATCATTCAAATGAAATATTCATGAAGGTATTCCATTTTCCTGGTTTTACTCATATCATATTCTAATCATTCGATAATACTATACATAAAACATAATATATTTTGAATATTGTAAAAATAAAGAAATAATGGAAATTACCAACATATATTATGAATGACTATTGAAATTCCCTAGTCCATGTTTTGAAATATTTCAATTAGATGTAGTATCTATTTTTTCACATCAGGCAAAAAGTGTTAATATTATGGTAGCTGCAGGAGGTATTTACCTCCATGTGTAAACCTGACGAGAATAGAAGACTTCGGAAAGCAAGAGAAAACTCTAATGAGTTGGCTAATAACCCTAGAAGTCTTGTTGGCTCAAGAAGATAATTTATATTAGGTTATTAGCCTCCAAGAGAAGAAGTGGGTGCCTTCGGCCTATGGCTAGGTGACAAGGGTATTGTCAATGGTAAAATGAGCACACATCCTTCATATTCTAACAGGTTATGGGCCCACACCTCCTTCATTTAGTCTAAACACTGGAAGGAAACATAACCACTAGGATATTGAGCTCATTGAGGAACTACCGCTAGGATTACTAGTAGAAGCAGTTTCTAAGACACTGTCGCTAGGGTTACTAGCAGGAGCAGTTGCAGAAACCCTAAAACTCGTGTTGAGGCACCTTAAGTGAATGGCTTGACCTAATCTCTGGATAGATCAATGCGCTCTAGCCTAGCGCATCCCCTAATACTCTCAGCAAGCTAAGACATGAAGATTGAGTTTATGGTCAAATCTAGGGTTTGACCAAGTCAAAGCAGCCATGACTTATTCTATGAAGTCAGAGAACAAGTTAGATGGAGCCTCTAACTTC
>JASDQU010250317.1:0-16362 GCA_032191745.1 Picea mariana | reverse complement strand
AAATACTTTATTAACTTATTATTACTTTTAATAATATAATACTTTAATGTAACACTACTTTATTAATGTATCATTATTCTATTTATGTCTTATTTTAATGAAGTATAAATACTTTATTAACTTATTATTACTTTAAATAATATAATGTATTTTTAAATATTATAATATTTTTTAATGTATTAGTGTTTTATTAATGTATTATATTAATAACATTAATTTATTAACTAATACATTACTAATTTTACATTTGTACATTACAATATATATTAATGTATTAATACTTTAATTTAGATATTATATTAATACATTACAATATATATCACTCTATTAATACTTTAATTTAGACATTATATTAATGTATTACCATTAATTAATTTAGATAATTAATATTTTAATTAATACATTAAGTTAGTAATTTAAATTAATACATTAAATATTAAATTTAGTTATTAATTTAAATTAAGTTATATTAAGTAATAACTTAATATATTAAATAATTTAAATTAAGTAAGTAATAACTTACTTATTACTTAATATATTTAGTAATTATAATTAAGTTATAATTTAATGTAATTAAGTTAGTAATTTAATTTAAATTAAGTAATAATTTAATTATATTATGTTGTATTAAGTTATATTAAGACATTAAGTTTTATTAAATTGTATTATTGAATTTAATATATTAATGTATCAATTTACACATTATATTAATAAATTAATACATTAATTTATATTGCTAAATTAATTATATTAAGTAATAATTTAATTATAATTAATTAATATATTATGTAATAAATAATTACTTAATACAACTTAATTATATTAATTTATATTAATAATAACTTAATATATTAAATAATTTAATTTAATAAATTAATATTTTAATTTAGTAATTAATACATTAAGTTAGTAATGTAGAAATCATATGAATGTACTAATATTTTAACAATATTAAGTAATAGATTTTTAATAAATTATTAATTATTTAATATATTAATACAGTAATTCAATAATACAATAATTAATAATATATTAATATACATTATTACATTATTAATTAATTAATACATTATTATTATAAATAATACATTATTATTATAAAGGTATTAATATATTAATTGTTGTTTCCATGGCATGTCGGCCGTCAACTAGCAACAACCACATTAAGTAAAAAGTGGTTGATATACGCCGATCGGCGTCATTAATTAAAAAAAAATATGAAAAATGGCCCCGATCGACGTATATCAACCACTTTTTACTTAATGTGGTTGTTGCTAGTATATATTCATTCAGATTTAAGTATGCAATTGGAAAGTATATATAGATTATTTATTAATGTACTTTATCAAGTTTTATCATTATCTTTTGGATTAATGTACTTTATCATTATCTTTTGGAATAAGATTTGATTTGTATATTATGACTAAGAAGTTAAAAGAAAGAATATGAAATAATAAAAAACATGTAGGGATGAGATAATTATATACTCTAAATTTTTATAATATATATTTATTCAAATCTTTTAGAAAAAATACAATTATATTTTTAAATTATTTATTTAATATTTTGTATAATTATCTATTTTTTTTTAAATTCTTGTAAAGTGATTTGTATGTAAACATACTTATTAGTTTTTTGTTAGGATATTTAGATACTTAGGAGTTAGTTAAGATTTACTTGGTTTAATGTGTTATTAGGTAAAAGTGTGTTTCTTAATGTGTTTCTTTAGTATGCATTAGTATGCATTTGTAGTTAGGAAATCCGACGGTCGTGATATGTTCCCGACATAGAGTGATCTGACGGTTCATATTCTGCTCGATCTTAATGGCCATTGATCTGTGGCTTAACACCCGATTGGTCCATGATCTCTATTTAAAGAGCATGGAGGGTCATTTGTCGATGATCGATTGTGAGAAAATCTCTTGTAAAATCTCTTTGTAATCTTCTTCTTTTGCATTAATAAACTTTTCCAAGTGGTCGCATTGGTTGGGGTCGTGGATGTTTCCCTATAGGGGTTTTACCACGTCAAAACATCAGTGTGTTGATATTTGATTTGGTTGTGTGAGTGGTTACTGAAGGTTTTCATCCTCTGTTGAAATACCTATGTTTTTTAACATGGTATCAAAGCCTGTTTGAAGACCCTCTCCCATTGTAGATCGAGATCATGAAGCCGAGTTGCCTCATATTCATTTTATGTCATTTATGTACAGTTTTGGGCTGAGAGGACTGTTCCATTGTGTCTGAAGTGCTCGTTTCAGTCAGGAACATTTTTCGTTTCACTCAAAAAGGTTTTTGTTTGCCCAAGATATGGTCATTTTAGTCAGATCCGGAGGTAGAAAGCCTGAAGATGCATTTTTAAAATTTTTTCACAGTATTATTTTGGTTTTATATTATTTATTTCTGGGTTTCTACTCTTTTAGATCCGCGTATGATCTTTTCCCCATGCCCTGTGCAATCTCAGAAAATCAAAAACAGATAGGAAAAGGTGCATCTTATGGATAAACTAACCGAGATCTAACCCTTGTTGTCATCGAGAAGAGAAATTTTTTTCTTGTGTGAAAAAGAGTTTTTTTTTAGCAGCAGCACCACCACAACAACAACACCCCCAATCCTCTTGCTAAATAATACAATATGTTTTGCTAGACCATTTGGTTAAAATTTGTCTTATTAAGTAAGAGGTCTTGAGTTCAAGTATCTCTTTTGTTACTATTTTTGAAAAATTTCATGCTAAAATTGTAAAGTGTATTTCACTTCAAATATAAAAGTGAATCACCATAAGTAGCTTTAATCTTTTTTTAGAGTTATTTATTTTGGCTGCAACTTTTCTTTTATAAAGTAACTTCATTGTAAAAGTGATCCCACTTCTCTTTATAAAAGTGGGTCACTTCATAAAACAACTTACACCACCACGTGCTCCTTTGGTTACCATTTATGTCTTTTTTTAAAAAGGGCATAACTCTCACATCTAAAGTCCGTTTTCAATGCCGCTTTTTTTTAAACCATCTAAATTTTCGATATTTTTCCATCTAGATCATCGGTTTCAGTTTTTAAATCCATATTATCTGCATATTTAATATGGATTCTACAAGTGATCTCTCTCTTACCATCACCAAATACTTCCAATGGAAATCCCATATGAATGATTTATTAAGAAGTAAAGGCTTGTACTGGACTACCTTGGGAAAGGAAACAAAACCCACTAATGCTGATAAGAAAGTCAAATGGGATAATAGGAATGATGAAGCACATGGATTAATCAGAATGTCCATCTCTCCTGATTTAAGGTTCCACCTTTAATCAATTGATCAACCCAAAGAAGCTTGGGACAAGATTGAATCTATGTTTGGTAAACACAATATTATTCGAGCACAACAGTTAGAAAATCAAGTATTGACTTTAAGTCCAAATGATTTTTCTTGCATTGAAGACTATCTATCTAAGTTTAAAACACTCAAAACTTTATCTGAAGAATGCAAGATAAAGATAGAAGAAGATCGTTGCATCTATCTTATTCTTTCTAAGCTAGGTAGTGCATATTCTGTGTTTGTATCTACCTTTTATGCCATGCAATAGGCTCTATGGACAGCTTATAAAAAAACCAATCCTGAGAACTTTTGTGATGCTTTTATTAGAGAGAAAGATAAGCTTGTACAACTTGGAGTGATCAACATTATAGGTAACTCTTGTTATCATCATAACAATTTTCAGATCAGGATCCAAGTTTCAGATATTTAGCGAAAATCCACATCACTATGGAAGTGTGATAGTTTGGAGGATAAGGTCTTATATGACGGCATGTGGACAAATATAGCAGAGGTGCGAAAGGTAGGATTCAACGGACTGTCGATCTGAAAGAAGCCCGGATCAATGGATAAGACACATATTGGGGAATGAAGTAGTGCGAAAGATAATTATTTGAAGGAAAGCTGATGAAAACTACCATGGTTTTGTTTGTGGACGCGTGGCATATCTAGAGGTACATCGGGGTGAAAAGAGGTCTACCTAAAACCTCTTTCTCCAATCCCCAATATCGAAAGTTGTTGGGGCACGGTGGACTATAGATCTTAGAGCGATCCAGATCAATGACTAAAACTTATATCGATGATTGAAGTAGCGCAAGGATTAATCATTTGAAGGCGAGCCGAGGAAAACTACCATGGTTTTGTTCATGGACGCATGGCGCCTCTAAAGGTACATCAGGGAGAAAAGTGGTCTACCTAAACCGTTTTCTCCAATCCCCGATGTCGATAGGAACATATAAAAGGAGGATCCCCAACATTATTTTATGATACTTTGAAACATTCAAATGTTCAAAACTTGGCACAAACCATCCATTTGAAACTCAAGCTCAAAGTTGGATCAGATTCATGTTTTCTTCACCACTTAACAGGTATTTTTCACAATGGTCACTAATCCTGTCATTTTATCCGTGGATGAACAAGACATAGCCTCTAGAGAAGAAGCCCTAATTGACAGGGACTCCGATGTTTTCGACACAGAGATAACAGTCTCACCTGTTTCTGTGTCCAGATCGAATTTGTTAGACAATGTTGGGAATCAGATCCATTTTCTCGGAATGGCTCAAGCCTCCATTACCCCTTATGTTGTAGAAGTAGTCTTTCCTTTCCCTGAGTTCATAAGATGGTGTGCAGAGCAATATTCACATGAAGAAAGAGTTATTTTGAATAAATTAGGGTCAAAGGTTTTATGTGAAATAGACAGCTCGTCACTTCGACATACCCTCAATGTATCGGAGTCCTCCTTCATAGCGTCAGAGCCCTTCGACGAAGAGAATATGATCACAGTTTACAGAGAATGCCCTTAAGAAGTAAAAAACCAGTTTCTGCAAACCATTGTCAAACCTGAACACCATTCAGAAGGTCCGTCGTTACCTATCAATGTGAGCATTATGATCATTGAGGTTCAATGGGATTGTTCCCTGCTTAGCCAAATTTTAGGGTCAGATAATGACAAGTTCATAGTATAAGTCATGTTAGGTTTCTTGTTAACCTTTTTTGTGTTAAAGTCTCATCAGTCGATTTGTATTAGTTTTGACAGAATCATTGCTAATAATATGCATCGACAGCTAGTCAATTTCAATTCATTGAGACACTTCAGATACTACACGCACCTACTGAGGATGTTCCTGGAATCGAACAAGACCAAATTCACTGAAACTTATTTCATCTCAAATGAATGTAAAAGGATCACCATGCTTATTTTCATCAATAAGATCATGTCTAGGATGTATAGTCTTATCTTCAGCTCCGACTTGCCAAGGGTTCAGGAATAAATGAAAAGTTTTTTACAACCAAATCCAGAGAGCAAAGTAGGGGATTGGATGATGTTCATACAATCTACTGTGATATGGGTGTATAGCTATCAAAAAGGACCTTATCTTTTACCAGTCTTTTTTACTACCATAATTTTTTCTTTAGAGTTCATCGGACAAAGGATCATTTCAGAAACATAACACTTTCTGAAAGCACACAAGGCATCTAACATAAAATTTCATTTCATGGTAGGACCCTTTGTGGTAAAAAACAAATCCTGTTTACCTCAGATCCAAGCCAAATTCAATGAATTCGAGTTTACACAATTACAAGGAAGGAAATATGACTCGCATCAGATCATATCAAAGAGAAGGTTGATGAGCGAATTGGGCCCCTATGAGAACGAGCATGTTGAAGGATTTGATAAACTGGCTAATCTAGAAACATGTACAGATATGGAGATCACTTTGTAGCATGATCGAATAAAACCAATAGATTCTGCCCCTCAGCAGATCCAGACACAGAAAGCTTCTCCAAGCTTCTCCATTTTTTAAAGAGCTTGACATAGGAAAATAACTATGCTCAAGGTTTCGGGTTTAGTTCCTAGATTTTTGCTTCATTTTTTAACAAGCTTGCTACAGAGAGGAAAACTATGCTCAAAACCTTTGTTTCATTTTTTAACGAGCTTTCCACAGAGAAGAGAAACTATGCTCACAAACTCTTCTTGATCATGGATTCCAAGAGGATAACGCTCTGGAAGGACACCATGTCAAGGGACAAAACTCGGTCATGGATTCCAAGAGGATAACGCTCGGGAAGGACACCATGTCAAGGGACAAAACTCGGTCATGGCTTCCAAGAGATCTTCATTGGATGGAAGAAAAATGCTCTAGAAGGAACACATGTTGAGGGTCTCATCAGGGGTAAGGAGATCAGGCTCCAATAGTTCTACCGAAGAGATCACCATGTCAACTACAAGATCTAAGTAATCGGACGTTGAAGTCATGGGAGATGTTGTTCTAGAGTATGTACTTAAGGCTATAAAGTACTGAGTCTAGGCATCCAAAAAGAGGGTGAAAGATATAAAGGAAGAAAACAACTGGGAAAAGAAGCTAAGGCTGATTTCTGAGTTGTCAGGGTCTAGCTTCCTATTGTTCCTGAATGTTTATGTCTCGTTCAATGGCTTCCCATGAATGTTTGAGTTCGGCCCGAGTAGTAGCAGTTTTCAAAATGGTATCAAAAAGGTTTAAAGCAAGGTTGGTTTGATCTGAGAGACCAGGTTCTGTGTTGGGTTGCCTTGCCACAGGTACAGTCATAAAGGAACATAGTTTTTTATAAAGTGTTGGTTGTTGTTTCACCTTTAGATTATACGAGAAAGAATCCCAAAATCGAATTAATAGTATAATGAAATCAAATGTCGTTTTCCGTAACTGAGTTAAATTTTAAAAAACATGCATGAAGCGAGAGAAAACATATTGCGTTTGAACAATGTGAGGCATCAATCAGGGAAGAATCTCACCTTGTGACAGAAGAAGAAAATAAGCAAGAAAAACTTTAATGAAGCATATGATATAAATCTAAACAATTCACAGGTCTTGTACTTGCTGATAGCCAATACAGAGGAAAAGTTTTAAACGATTAGATGACTGAAATAAATGATCACCACAGTAGAGGTTGTACTAAATTGCAGCTAAGAATTCATTAAAGACACATATGAGAAATGCTGTGAAATGTGAAATAACATAAGAAACACATAACCCAGTCTTGACGGAAAAAAGAGTCTTCAATCTGCCTTGTATTAATTCTGGCAAAAGAAATATTCTCTGGTACAATCGACCAAAAGGAAAAAATCCCTTTGTTCTATCTTTCAAAATTATACTTATACAAGATTAAAATGCTTTGAATTCTAATTGTTCTAAAAATTTTGGTTACAAATGGAAAATGAAGCGTTTCACTTCCTTGTCTCTTGCCTTCCTCCACGTGGGCAGGGCATTTTCTTTTCTTGTTCTCTGGCTCCAAAAATAGGATGGAATAGGCATATGTTACTACTTGCCTCTAGAAGTCTGCCCTTTCCCCTGCTTGATACAATTAACACACCTTTCTATCAACTGGGCTATCAGCTTGGAAGGTTTGGCTTGGCTGTTTTCCTTGAAAGTGTAGCAATTCTTTGCCAACTGTGGCAATATTTTTCCTACTTGTCGGTCTTCCATGATGATAGACCACACTTGCAAGCTTGTGTTTATCAACCATTTATCCACTTGGGAAATATCGACCTGACTTACGTGGGATAACTCAACTTGTCCTTTTTCCACATTTTCCTTGATATCTAGCAGATGCTTGGCTATGTCAATTTTGCCCAATATTCCAACACTACCTTCCTTATCGATATCTAACAAATTTTTATTTATCACGACAAACATTTCTTTACAGGCATCTCTCATCTCTTTAACTCTTTTTCCGCTCTCCGATATATTATGTTCCCATGCCTTTAGTAAGATGTTACCTCTGGTTTGCTTCGGGATAGACAACCTGGAACTGATGGCCACCTCTTCTTTCGCTGTTACTATAACAACCTCTTGGAAAGCAACCCAAGTTGCCCCAACTTCTCTTTCTCTCAAGGAGATATCCTTTAACACTTGTTCTATCATATGAAAATGATTCTGTATGGTTTCTACTTTGGCAAGTAGATCCTATTGAGCTACTTCTACCTTCTTTCGTATTTTTGTGGCTTGGGATTGGAATATCGTTTTGTCTATGACCTAGTTTTCAACATAAATTAATTTAGATTGCAACAATTTTATTTTCTCCTCCTATTGAATTACATGCGTTTGGCTTATTTGTGCCGACTGATGCATCTACTCAAGATTGGATTTAAGTCTCTCGATTTCCTGTTGATCAGTTACTCTGGCTTTCTCGAAACCTTTATTTGCCTCGTCCCTGACATTCGCCTCTGTCATTGCTACTCGAGCCTCCAATTTTTTGATCAAGAGGTTCTTTTGTTTCAACTATGCCTTGAAAGTTACAACTGAATATTGGTTGGCTGTTGCATAATCCCCCAATGTTCCTGCTACCTCATCGACGAATTATTCCTCTTTCAAGGCTTCTCCATCTGCTAGGATTTTGTATTTTTTAGCTATTGCACCCTCTCTTTGGTATGTTTCTTGCTTCACCATGGCCTTCCTTTTCTTACTGAAGAAGAATTCACTAGGAGGAAAATCCTCTATAGAGATAGGTGTTAGGTCCTCCTTGAATATCTACTCTGTATCGGGGTTCCCCTTTGTGAATTTTAAGGGAGTGACAGACGCAATGGGGTTGCCAATTTCCTTGGTAACTATCTCTGGGTTTCCTTCTTTTTGGTTCGAGATCTCAGTTTCCTCTGTCTTGTCCTAAGTCTCTTGTTTTCTAGGGTTTGCGCCTGTTGAAATTTTATCTTTTTCTTGTTGTGTACCCAGAGGTTGTGAGTTTCTGCCCTGTAAAACTTTGGGGAGGCAACTTCTCCTGTGCTCTTGGAATTTATAAAAATTGACCATATCACTGGGCAGCAGAGCTTGAACCTGGCTTAAGACTTCAGAGTAGGACCTTGCACCTCGGAAGATTTCATCATGAGGTGAGTCTTCGTGTTCATATCTCTTCAGCCCACAGCTCGTCATGTGATTACTCGCAACCTTATTAGGGTCGTGTTTCTTAAACTCAATTTCTACCAATTTCATTTCCTCCAAGGTCGTAGCCTCCGCTTTGGCATGGCCGAAATCTAATAAGGAAACTGTACCAATGTGAAAGGGGAAGGGTGGCCATACCTTCTTCGATACTTCTTTGAGCTCCTTGCTTATCCTACCGAGCACAGTTTTCCTGGTGATCTCGCGACATACTAGCTTGTCTTGTAAGAATAGCGACAGAGCATATGGGGGGACAGAGTTGCCAAAAAACCTAATATACGAAAACCCCACTTCTATATACCAATCTACCATGTTGCTCAAGTTGGCCGTGATGTTATCTGAAATTCTGGGAAGCAGATGGCCGAAGATGGAGACATGCATTGGTACCATTACCCAGCTGAAAATCTCCTAGATGAATTCTTTGGCTTTATCTTCCCAGAGTTTTGAGTGGTAGACATGAATAGGCTTTGCATTAGTTGGAGTCCATCTCCAACTCATTAATGGGAAAGGTGTCATGAAACAAATAACATCCATAATGTAAGTGGACATGAAGAATGAGGATGCTTTCCCGCTCACCTTTTGTGCTCGATATTCTGTAATTAGACTGGACAGACTGTCTGACAACAATTTGGCCCAGTCGAAAGAGAATCCCTCTGCTACTATGTGAATAAGCGGTACCCATGGGAGAAACAAGTGAGAGGTGTCCTCCTTCCCATACCGTTTGCAAACCATCATCGCTATATACATGAATTGTGGTACCAACAAGGATATTGAAGAGATTCCATTAGTATCGGCTCAATTTCGTGGGGTGAAAAACCTAGTCTTTGATCAGATAGGATAAGATTTTCCCAAACTACTCGCATTCCTTCTTTTTGAAACCCTCTAAGAATTCAGAATTGTGAGTAAGGTTTGGTGTGGGAGACAATTTATACATTGCCTGTAAATTCTCTGGTCTGAATGTCCCAATTGCCACCTTCTACTCGTTGAATATTATCCTAGTCGGGATGTCTACATGGTCCAACGCCCATCTGATCATATCATAATAGGGAAAAATCTGTGGCCTTGCCACTATCTTGTGCTTCTCTAACTGAGAGAAGATTTTTTATATGGTGTACAATTTGTCTTTCTCGTTATCACTGGAATCATCTAGACAATTTATCAGCTCGGATTGCAAAATGTTGGAGACATACATCCATGTTTTGACAGTATTGATACTTCTAGGCAAGGTATCAGAAATAGTATTTGAACCTTGACCTGGACTCTCAGCATCTTCCTTGGATGATTTTCACGGAGCCATGATATAGAACCTTGCAATTAGATCCCCTGTCACATAAAATGAAAACACAGACAGAGGTTATCTTGGTGAACTGGCTCTGCGCAAATTAGAAAGAAACTAAGATAATGACTGAAACCTTCTCGCTTTTAGCACTTAAGTCTGTGCGAGTCCTTGTTGACAAAATGTTTAAATCATTTAATATAAATATTTAGAAATAAAATGGGATCTTACTATCAATCACCTCACTAAATTTTTAATAAATGCCATAAATTTTTGATAATTCGTGATTTGGGAGGATCACGACAATGTTTAATTCTTGGTCCGTAGGTTGTACGGGTTGAAGGTCATTTAAGGTGTTAATTTATCCAGTTCAACTTTTTATTTAAGTGCATTTAGTCCTTAATCCCCTTTTCAGCGTTCGTAGTATCAGATGATTTTACTCCTAGTCTTTGAACCACAAACCTTGAATTCACGATAGTGCGATTTGGTTGATTAATTGTGATTTGACTTAAGATTTTAATTAACCACAATTAATTAATGAATATCGCGACTTCAGGGATCGGATTTACAAACGTGTTTTTTTTGAGGTAACAACCGTCGATTCGTGAAATTGCAAAAAATATTAACTATGGCTTAAAAGTCATTGTTCTTGTTATTAACCAGATTGTCTTAAAACAATTTCGCGACTTCGCATGTCGGAGGTTCGAAGTGAGTTCGATGTATAACTCCCGAAATGCGAGAGCACGAAGTAATAAAAGGTGATAATCCCTTCTTAGTGGTTCAATAATGGTGATTAAAACTAAACCAACTATCGCCATTTCGCGTGTCGGGATACTAGGGCTTTGGTAGGTATAATCGTGATATACATGAAATCCCGAAATCTGACTTTTTAGGCTTAAGTGTATCGTTTCACTACTTAGAAAATAGGCGGCTCCAACCTTTGATAACTAGAGTATTCATAAAAAATACAAGTTTTCCAACATAGGCTCCAACTAGGGATCTCGTCTCCTTGCGGGATGAGAAGAACAATAGACCAAGTGCCTTTATTGGGTAAATGGAGTGATTAGATTGCTTCTGTGAAACTCACTCGAAAGAGGATACAGAGGGAGAAAGGGGGTTTCATCCTTACTTCTGAAAGCCTTCGAAACTTAATCACTTTCTTATCTCAAAGTTAGTCCATTCGATTATTTCCTCTTCCCTAAAACTGAATTCGGTTTTGCTCAAGATGATCCAAACAACCTTGGGAAATTGAACAGGTTTTGTTGATTTTGCTTGCATCAAGGTGAAGTGACTTCAATGTTTTTAATCAGGGATTCCTACACGCACCTGGGATGTAGATCAGGTTTCAAAGAAAACTAATTACCAGAGTACGGTACAATTCATGTGTAACAACCTTATAGATATTTTAGACATTGCTTCATTGCCAATGAGCCTGTTTAGTATGCCGATGAAGTTGTCTGATTCCCTTTATTGAATTTCTTTTCACCACTTCAAGTTGTAACTTTGCATTTAAATGTTGAGATGAGGGCAATCATTTTATGAATTTCCTTTCATCATCTCTTTTTGGACTAGATGGGGGCAATCAATTTTTTGAATTTCCTTTCACCATATATCTTATATTTTCCTTTTCCATGGAGTGGGGGCAATCAATTAGTAGAAAGTATACCAAGGGTAATATCTGTGTATAATTTTGCAGCTGAGGTCTGTTAACTCGCTTTGATTACTCTGGATCAGTTTTCCTTTGACCTTCTAAACATCTTAGTTGGCAGGAAAGCTTTAGGGGAGAGTTTATTTTCAGGGGCCTTCTTTTGAGCAAGACTAATCGTCAATACCTGTTGAAAAAACCAAGGGAGTTAGGATTAGCCTAAGCATATCTTAGTTCAGTGAGAGATGAGGGTTCGCAAGAACTTGCCACCTTTTTTGTTGGTGTTCGAAAAAATCGTTTGTCGGCTCTCATAGCTAAAGTGCAACCTCTTTTCCCTTTGTGAAAACCATGGGAAGGTATCAGGATTCAAGGGGAAAGAATCAAAGATTCGGGATAGAGCGGCGAAGAAGGTTTCAGATTTCGTAAGCACAGGCATTATAATGCAATCCTGACTCCTAGAACTTTTTTCTTATTTAGGACGCTTCACTTCTTCTGTTTTAATTTGATTATTTTTATCTTATCTTGAGGAAATTTTTAGAATCCATAGTAAGAAAAAAATAATTTTTTTTTGATAATCCATCGAGTGAAAATGTTCATACTCATGAGACCATTATTGCACCTAGGTGACCTTCATTTACAATCTAGATATTTAGGGAATTCGTACCTTTGCCTTACCATTTCATTCTCATCTTAGTAAATTATCTTTTATCACCTGTTTTGGGTGAATCGGTTTCCAAATACATGACTTTCCGTCTTCCTCTTTAGGATGTTTGGGCTATAAAATGGAATCCTATAAGAATGAAACACGAAGAGCATCAGGATTTTAAAATTTACGGAATTCAATGTGTTGAAAATTTCGTATCACTAACCTGTTTTATTTGCGATGAAAAAGAAAATAAAACTTACCGAAAAGCTATAAAAATAGAAACAAAAACTGGTATATACAGTGGAATTTTGGAAATAATTTATTGCATATAGTGCTTCAGATAGTGCCCGTTGATAGGGGCGTTAAGGGTTTTACCATCCAAATTTTCTAACAGAAACGAGTTCTTCCCTTCAGAAGCTGTGACTTTGAATGGGCCATAACAGATATGGTCAAATTTGCCATGTTTTGCCGAGTCTTCCCTTCTAGCATCCCATTTCAAAACTAAATCACCAGGCATGAATTGCCTGTCTTTAGCCTTATGATGAAACAATGTGTTCATATTGTCTTACTTCTGAAGTCTTTCGTCTACCTCCATTCTGTTCTGTTGAACTTCGATCAACTGATTTATTCTTCTTTTTCATCCTGCCAAAGTTTCATCACGGGTAGGGCCAGATTTATGGGTAGCACTACGTCGGTCCCGTATACCATTTGAAAAGGAGAAGTGCCAATCAATTTCTTGGTGCCTATCCAATTCGCCCACAAGGCGTACTTCAAATGCACATGCCAAGATTTTTTGTTTTCATTCAACACTTTCTTAATTATGGTAACTAAGCTTTTATTTGATGATTCAGTGAGCCCATTGCCTTGGGGGTAGTATGTTGTAGAATGGCCCAGTATAATATTGTATTTTTGGCAAAAGCTGACCATTGCCATAGATTTGAATGCCTGGGTGTTATCTATAACTATTTTTCAGAGACAACCAAACCTAGATAATATGTTTTCTTCCAGGAAACCTATGACCACTGAATCTGTTTCTTTTCTGGTCGGAATAGCTTCCACCCATTTGGTGAAATAATTGATAGTGGTCAGGATCCATCTATGTTGAGCGCTGGAATGTGGGTTAATTTGGCCTATAAAATTCAACGCCCATTGTGGAAACGGGGCTTCCGTTTTAATTGGAACCAAAGGTAATGCTGGGAGTTTCTGCTTGCCTACAAAGAATTGGCAAGATTTACGGGCTTTGACTTTGGTATTGACATATGAAAATAGTTTAGGCCAGTAATATTTTGCCCTTAGGATTTTATAAGATGTTGCTCTCCACGCATGATGTCCTCCACATACTCCTTCGTGAAAATCGTTTATGACCTTTTATGTTTCTGCTTCTACCAAACAAACCAGTAGGAATCCTAGAGGGTCTTTCCAAAACAATTGTCTATCAAACACACAATATTTTACCACATGCAATTTCAGTTTCCTGGCCTTAGATGGACACAACCCACTTGGGCAGTTTAGGGTCAGAAGGTAAGATACTATGTCTTTATACCAACCCGATGAGGCAAACTTCTCTTCGATTATGGTTGGAGTTATTTAGTCATTGAATTCATCTATGTCCACACATCCTTCGTATTCTTGCAGGTTATTAATTCCGAGTGCTCTGAAATTTGATTCAGATAAGAGCTTAGCCAAACCCTATCCTTTTATGAGTTTCGTTTGTTTTACCTCTAGATTAAATTCTTGAATTTTATTGAGCCACCGACCCCTCTTCCCGTCATTGTCGGGCTGCACCAATATATCTTTTACAGAACTGGTGGACACATATGCAATTACCTTGGAGTGTAACACGTAGGTTATGAAAGCCTTCAGTGCCTTTACCATAGCGTATGCTTTCTTTTCCATTATATCATATCTCAATTCTGCATCTCTAAGGCTCTTACTGAAGAATGCTATCAGTTTCTCAAAACCCTCTTCGTTCTTCTAGAGGAGTACTGCCGCAATCGTGTGTTCGAAGTCAAACGAGAAAATCAGAAACTCTTTTAGATAATCAAGGTTGGCCAACATGGGTGCTTCACCTATAACTTTCTTGATATGTGAAAATGACGCTTTGGCTTCTGCCATCCATTTGACTTCGTTGTTCTTCTTCAGCATATCTGTGATCAATTTTACGATTTTAGCAAAATTCGGGATAAATCTCCTCAAAAAATTTATTTTTTCTAAAAATGATTGAATTTCCTTTACATTTTTAGGAATATTTATGGTGTCTATAGCTTCGACCCTTTAGGATCGATTTTAATTCTGTCTTGAGACACAATATGGCCCGAGAGTTTACCTTCTTGCATTGCAAAGTGATATTTCTTGGGGTTTAAGGACAAACGAAATTTTCGGCATTTCTCGAACGTTTGCTTGAGATGTATTAGATGATCTTAATCAGATTTAGAAAAAACAGTCATATCATCAAGGTAAATGACCACGAATTTATCTCTCTCACCAACGAAAGTGATATCCATAGCACGCTGGAAGGTAGCACCTACATTCATTAAACCAAAAGGCATTTTGTCATACATAAATGTGCCCCAAGGGGTAGTGAAGGTTGTTTTCTCTTTATCGTGATCGCTGACAACGATCTGATTATAAATGGAAAACCCATCGATCATTGACATTCTATTTTTCCCAACCACCTTTTCCAAAATGTGATCCATTGTGGGAAGAAGATAATTGTCTTTGAGGGGGGATTTATTTAGATTTATAAAATCTACACACAGTCTAATCTCTCCACTCTTCTTCCTAACCAAGACCAGGTTAGCTACCCAGTCAGAGTATCTCAGTGGAACAATCATTTTTGCGTCCAAAATCTTTTTAACTTCCTTTTCGACCACGGGAAATAAAATGGGATTGATTTGCCTGAGTTTCTGTCTGAAAGGTTTAACACCGGGCTTCAAAGGTATTTTGTGTTCGATCACAGTGGTGTCATAAGTTCTCAGCTCATCGTAAGACCAAGTGAACACGTCTTTATACTACTGGAGTAAATATCCATACTTACCTTTCATCTCAGGGGGAAGATATTTTGATATCTTTACTATTCTAGGCTTATCTTTGGTCCCTATATCACAATCTTCAACTTCTTGTATTTGAGGTTGTAAACTAGATTTTAGGGGCATGTCATTTTGGTCAAACAATATTTCTAGAGGGATTAGTCCTTTCAGAATTGGATTGTTTTTTAATACTAACATGCGGTGATTCATGATATTTTCTTGGAACTCTTGAGAATCCTCCCCTTCTTGCATAATCCAAGTATGTTCGTTTTGGTTTTCTTGGTCAATGTGAGTTTCAGCGAAGTCGTCCACCATTTCAAGGAATTTTCTGATCTGTTCGTCATCTTTGAAGACTTGCCAGTGTTGTATATTATTCAATATGGAGGGTCTGTGCCTCACCTCTATATGATACTTTAGTTTGAAAGTTGTAGGAGGTGCGAAAGTTGAGGCTGCTTGGGCTAATGAATCGGCTTTTAGGTTTTCTGCACGTGGAATGTAATGAACATTTACCGATGAGAAAACAATTTCCATTACATCCAAGGCGCAATTTATGTAAGATATTAATCTCAGGTGTTTGGCCTGGTACTGCCAATTTACCTGCTTCACAATCAACTTCACATCTCCATAGACTTCCAAGTTCTTTATGTCCATCTTCCCGGCAGCTTCTAGTCCCAAGACTAGGGCTTCATACTCACATACATTATTTGTGTAGTCTATGTCCCACTGTAGTCTGTAAGAAAAGGGTATAACAAATTCATTTTCAGGTTCTACAAAAATCACTCCCACGCCTTCTCCTTCACATGACGAAGCACCATCAAAAAACATTTTCCAAATCTC
>JASDQU010250315.1:11220-24167 GCA_032191745.1 Picea mariana | reverse complement strand
CATGAGGTGTATAGTTGATGATGTTGGTACATATTGATGAGTAATTGTTGATGAGTAGTTGAAACATGATTGGTATATACTTGGTACATGGTTTGATGCACTTGTTTATGGTACAGGTTGATTAGAGGTTGTTTGGCACAGGTTGGTGCATGGTTGATGCTCTTGTTTATGGTACAAATTGATATCTGTTGAGGATTGTTGCCTCATCTCAATTGGTGTTGAGAATGTAAG
The DNA here is from genome assembly GCA_032191745.1 of Picea mariana. Taxonomy (NCBI): domain Eukaryota; kingdom Viridiplantae; phylum Streptophyta; class Pinopsida; order Pinales; family Pinaceae; genus Picea; species Picea mariana. The sequence goes on along the minus strand of JASDQU010250315.1, from coordinate 23,936 downwards.
CTGAGTATTGCATATAGAGCTGGTGCTCTTGTAGACTTGTACTCTATTCGGTTGTTGATGTTAAACCCCAAGGATTGTAGTCCGTAAGAAAAAGAAAATTGTGCATACATCTTGTGTTCTTTATGTTCATTGTGGTGATGAATTGTTGATGATATATTGCTGATATATGTCGCTCATATGTGCTCACATATAACTGTTTATAAATGACAGCAATGGGTAATGAATAAATGTTGAATGTTAATTGATGAGTTTTTGTGCAAGAGGGAAGTTTTGGGAAAAAGAGCCCCACACTCATTCACCCCCCCCTCTGAGTCTGGTAGGTGTGTCCAACAACTATAGCTAGTTATACTATAACTTATTCAAAAAATTTCATTACATCATCCTTCCATATATGTCCTTTAATTACAGTTCATAAATCAATGTCTAACATTAATTTGACGATTTAATGAAGTATTCAATTGATTTTTTTTTTAATTTCTAAACATGTAAAGAACTAATTGCATATTCATGATAATGATTATCGTAACTGAATGGAAACTGATTTCTTTTTGGAACCTTTTGTCAAACCTCAGATGTTGCATCAACTTTGTTGACACTTTTTCAATCTTCACCATATTTTCATAAATGGTGCCTCGTCATTATTATCCAAATCTTGTTGATCGTTAAATAGACCCAATAGCTACTATCTTGCCAACACCTATGGGTACTCTTCTTTCCCAAGATACCTCGAGTTGCAACGAGGTTTTATATATACCAACTACTAGTTAAATAATTAGTGTTCGAGCTCGCAAACTTTGAGGTTTCCATCAATTTCCAAACTCACAAATAAAATTGCTCAAAATTCCAATGATCGTTACAATGACCATCCAATAAAAGGAGATTAGAAGTCCCTCCCTTGTCTCGATACCTTTCTTTTATATCCTCCCCCAGTGCATATGAACTTAATAATTAGAATTTTAAAATAAATTGTTTCCCTCACCCACTCTTCTTAATTTCTTAAATGTTAGCTTTTATTCAAGAATCCCCATCTTTTCTTAACTCCTATATTTTCTCCTAGATGAACTTCTTATCCTTTCTTGACTCTTTTTTTTTTCCTACATCTTTTGTAGATTTTATTGACTCTTAGTTTGTATCGTAGATGTTTCTGAGCTTTTCTTGTCTCTTAGGTTTTTCTGTTCGAGTTTTGTTATCTTTTTGGACTCTTAGATTCTTTTTTTTTTTTTAAGTTCTCATAGATGAAATTTCCCTATTAATTAACTAAGTAAAAATAAAACCAAACATTAAAACTCAAGCTCACTTTCTAATTATTTTTATTTCCCCTTGACCTTGTCATAAGGGTTACTAATGAAACATCTTATTTTCTCTATTGATTAAAATTTCTCTCTTTTCTTGGTTGATAATTTTATTTAACATTTTTTCTCACTTGTATTTTCTAAGAATGATTTTTCTTGTACCTTTCCCTTAGGTTATGTTTCATTTATACTTTTACATATCCATACAAAATTTAATAAAAATGCTAAGGGTCCATGCAAGTCATGCTTTTCAGACTTACTTGTGTACTCCAAGGGTTCCATGCACCATGCCATTCAAGCATTCAACTTTGAGCAATGGAAAAATTGGTGCAACTACATAGAACTTGTTAACCCCAGTCATTGCCCTTATTTGTGAGACTAATGGAAAATGAGGAATAATACATTCACCTTATTACTCACCCCTCAATTTATCTTCATGAGTGACCAAGTTTGCAGTGTACCATGACGAAAACATGCAACCATTGAGAAAAAATGTCCTACACTTTTCAACTCTAACCATGATAGAAGTGCTAGTAGGTGGAAATAGGGACATTGTTCCACCTCTCCTGATAATACCTGGATGGCTCTATACAACCCTATTACTCATGTGTGATTCAGATCGAAAAGCATAATCCATGTGTATGCATCCAACAAAACATTTCCATTAGCATAATCATTAATCAATTCAATTACAAAAAACAAATGTATTCAATAAGTTCTACTCCTTGACTCAATCTAGAGACCGAAAGTATTATCGACGATGCCCGTGTCAATGTATCCTTAAGTTCCATGTCAACTTAGGATCTTGTTAGAAATAACTGCAATGTAGATATAATCAAACCTCGTGTAAATCAAGAACTCCATAATCATCATTATTCAATTAACATCATTACAATAAATACATTATCAAAGCATCTCCTGCATTTACTTTGAACAATTTTCACATTTTAAATCTAATCAATCCACATTAAAATTGTGTGATCGTCATAATAAAATTCAATAATCCGGTCATTTGCGAACAAACACTCTAAAAAAATGAATTTGGTTGAAATAGTGCTCAGGTAAAATGAGGCACTAAAAATGTTATATATATTATATTTATACTATACATACAACATATATTATCATGAATAATATATTTTTCTATTACACACACACATATAGTGCCCAAAGAAAATCCAAGGAGAATACACTATTTAATTGACCAACATATCTTAACATGTCACTTCAACTTAAGTGGGGAGAACAAATATTCTTCCCAACCACCTAAACTAAACTCAATTAACTATATACATAAAATATTGATTATCCAATACTTAATAATAATATATATGATAATTATATACATTACAATTTAATATAATAATAATTACAATATAATAATCTAACTAAAATAACATAATCATGTTATTATCACACACAAAAGTATTAGAAGTAAAATAATCACTAACAAATAACAATGTATTATATATAATAATTCAACCATTATTTTATACATCTAATAACCTTTCATTTTACATTATATATAATATATATATATATTATAATAATAATAATTCAATCATTATTTTATATATCTTTCACACATATATAATAACCTTTTATTTTACATTCAATACAAATATAAATATATATATAACAAAAAAAATCAAAAAATAATAAACATGCACGGTCCATCATTTTGCTATTTTCGTTTTTTTCTACTCATTGGGAAACCACACGAATCCTTGTGCATGTATTTCATTATGAAATTTCCAATGGATGTGTGTTTATATGGGTGCCTTCTTTCCTTTTTTATGATTTCAATATCTCAAGATTTTAATTTATTCTTAATATTTTATTGTATTTTTTTACTAATTTATGGAAGTGTTTTTTTAAAATGTATATTATAAATTTTTAAGGTTAAAATTTAAATATTTTATTATACTTAAAGAAATTCAAATCTTTGTTATAATGATTAAGAATATATGTTTTCTCCTAAAATATTACAAGTTCAAATTCAAAAAAAATAAGGTATGCATATTCATTTCCTGCCAAAACCAAAATTTCAACAATTAAACAATTATTGCAAACATGCGACATGCTCAACATTCATGTATGCAGACTGGACGAGACATGTTGGGCAATCCGGATGAGTTGAATTTGATCCTTCATTGATTGCGAGACTAAGACGACACCATCATCGTGTTGAAACCAGGGCTGGAATTTCAAATTTATCTTACCTGTCAAGTGAAATTTTGATGACGATCATTTGTTTTTCATGCCCGTCATTTTAAGTTTTACACCAAATTCATGAGTGTCAAATTGTCTTGTGTTGTTATATGTAAATTTGAGTAGGCCAGTGAATGGATATTCAATTAACTATTAACACTTTATGTGAACTAGGAGTATGGGCTAATTAAATTTCAAGGATTGGGACTCTGAAACTAATTAAATTTTGTTTATTGTTAAATTTAATCCTCCAACAAACCTTTACCCAACCCCTCTTCAGTGTGAGGCCTAGGTAGGTGACACACTATAGTAAACTAAGCACCTAGAATTTATAACGGATACACTATGAAGTGGAACGTCAAACTGACAGGTTGGGGATTTTTATACAGGTAAATTTTGACGTGTGAATTTTATATCCACGTGTCAAATACGTTTAAAAACAAAAAAAATGTCTCGTGAAACATCAAATTCCAGGCCTGATTGAAACGATTTGTGGGACATGCCTCGTCCGTTGTGCCCATGCGCATAAAGATAAAAGATCCTGAGCCATATGGTGGTACTCAAAATGCTAAGACTCTGGGCAATTTCTGTTGGGACATGGATAAATACTTAGAACAACTGAACCAAAGTTCAGACGAGTATAAAGTGAATGCCTACCCCAATTTTTTTGATAGGATCGACTAAATTGTGGAGGAACCATGCAGCAGACTTGGTAGTCGGGGTACCATAGAGAATATTGGTAGCTGGGAAGAGTTGAAAACAACCTTGATGCACAGTTTGGTCCAGGGAAAATGCTTGGATCGCAATAAACTAGTTTCTCGCATTGAAGCATACTGGTAAAATGCAAACCTACATTAGGGAGTTTTTTGGAGAGTTTTTTGGACTTGTGATAAATGATAAAGATTAAGCATAAGTCAGAAGAGGACATACTTTTCACTTTTTGAAAACCATTGCCACGAACCATAATCATCACTACATATCAATTTAGTGTTTGAGGTGGCCACATATATATATTAAAGTAATATAGAGATTCAATAGTTTTTTTATATCACTTTATAACAACCCATAAAAATTAGCAAATCTACTAATAATTTGTAATCAACATCCAACCATCAAATTTAAATATCCAACTAAAATATATTACATTGATTAAATGCAATTAATCCTTCAAGAAAGATAAACCTAAACATACATTTAAATGTATAAATGAAAAGTACTTAACCGCTATATTTCTGGAATCCAAGTGTTGTTCTACCAATACTCGCGATCCTTGAAACACTCTTCAATCGTAGAGGAGAAATCGCATAAAAGGGTCAATTTTCTACCTAACCATGAAACTACTTTTACAAATGGTGTCCCCTCAGCACGGCTCAATCCAAATGGAGATTAGGATTAATTTATTATGAATAACGCAATAGAACTTTTATATGACTATACTACCATCAATAAAATCTTCTTGAGAGTGGTGTCCTCTATGTACTATAGAGATCTTACTTCCACGCAATGAAGATTGGGAGTAAGGTATTATGAATAAATCAATAGGATTTTGATACCACTATACTACGTGTTGGAAATTTGAGGCCACAAAGAATATAAATTGCAATACAAATTAATTGTGAGGAAAATAATGTAAACTAAAAGATAATAGAAAGCATTCAATAATAGACATATTTATGTGGTAGGACCTTCACAATGTGCCAAGGAAATAGTTACGGGAAAGGTATCGACATTATTGTTTCTCAAACGTAAATATTACAATTTGTTCATAGTGGGATTACAAAACTTTTCATATGCATCTTAGGGTTACGCAGATACATACCATCTACAGAACTATCATCATTATATAAACCACTACAATTCACTAGTTTTGATTGTTGTCACAATTCCAACAATCTCTATCTTGATAACGATTTACTTCATATCTTAGCCAAACTCATTCATCACATTTTTTGCAATCCAATAAAATCCAAACACCACGTCAATGTCTTTAACAACACTTGTTTCGTGAACATATCTACACAATTTTCTTCAGTATGGACTTCCTCAAGACATAATCCACCTCCATCAATTTTTTGTCTTACAAAATGGTATTTAACAACAATATCATTGATTTTACTATGATAAGCTAGATTTATATACAAATGCATAGCACTTTGACAGTCAGAGAATAAATTCACCTTGTTTTGCACTTTTTCAAACTCACCCAATAGACACTTTAACCAAATTGGATCCTTGCATGCATGTGAGAAAACCATAAATTTTGCCTCAGTAGTGGATAAAACAATTGTGCTTTGAATCTCTGACATCCAACAAGTAGGTCTTCGTGCAAGAGTAAATACATAACTTGAAGTAGATCTCATTTTGTCAAAATCACTTGCAAAATGTGAACCACAAACTCAATCACTCCAACCATTATAGGTGATACAATAAGCACTTGTTCCTCTAAGATATCGAAGCACCCATTTCACTACTACCGAATGCTCTCTACCTAGATTTCCATGTATCTACTAACAACACCAACTTCATGTGAAATATTTGTTCTTGTACATACCATCACATACATTAAACTTCCTACTACGCTAGAATATAGTACATGAGACACATAATCATTTTCTTCTTTATTACTAGGATATAAAATTGAATAAAGATTAAAACGGGAGTCCGAAGGGATATCTACTCATTTCACATTATTCATACCAAATATTTCACATTACTAGGTTTTGTTGCTCCTAAATCCTTCATATCAAAAGTCATAGCCAACTAATCCTTTAACCTATTGATCTCAACCATGCTTTAGCTTATTATAAGGATATCGCCAACATATAACACCAAGATAATGAATATACAATTTTCTAAACTTTTTGAAGTAAACACAATGGTCAAACTCACTTCTTGTAAAAAAAATTATCACCATGATGTAGTCAAAATTCTTGTACCATTGCCCGGGAGACTACTTCAGGCTATAAAATGACTTCTTGAGTTTGGAAACAAATCTTATTTTGCGTTTCTAAACAAAACCTTGTGGTCGTTCCATATATATTTCATCATTGAAATCTCCATGTAAAAACATTGTTTTAACATCTAGCTTCTCTAACTAAATATCAAGTAAAGCAATTAGTGTTAATACTACATAAATTGAAACAAGCTTAACAATTGGTGAAAATATTTCATGGAAATCAATACATTTCGTTTGACAACACCCTTTTTCCACCATTATTTCTTTGTACCTTTCAACTTTTGCTATGTCTGATTTAATGAGAGGAAATTCATCAAATACTACATCTCTACTAATGAAGAGTTTGTAGGTAGTGGGATCCCACAGTATGTATCACTTAACTTCATTAGTATAACAAAAAAATATATACTTCTTTGATTTGGGGTCCAACATATAATGTTGATATTTAGTAGAGCGTAAGCGTCACAACCAAATATTTTTAGATTTTGGTAATTACATGAATGACCTGTTCATACCTCTTCAGGAATATTATTGTCTATTTCAACTAATGGTCACTGATTTACTAGACAAAGAAGGTGGTTAGAATTCCTCAACGAGTATGACTTTGACATAAATCATATCAGAGGAAAAGAGAACAAGGTGGCTGACACACTTAGTAAGAGGGTGCATGAGATACATGCTACAATAGTTAGCATGTACAAATTGGATTTGTGTGAAATAATTTTCGAAGTTTTCAAATCAGATCAATGCTATGTGGACATAAAGGCAACTTTACAACAAGGTATGTCAGAGGAGAAACTGGAAGGTTATGAACTTAAAGAGGATGGAATCCTCATGTATAGTGACAAAGTCTACGTGCCAAATAGTCAAGAGTTGAAAAGTATAATATTGTCCTAGATGCATAAGGTTCCTTATGTAAGACACCCACTCTACTAAAAGACAATTACAACGGTCAAAAAACAATACTATTGGCCAAGCATGAAAAAGGAAGTTGTTCATTTTATTGCTAGATTCCTTGAATGTCAAAAGGTCGAGGATGAGCATAGACATCCAATTGGTTTGCTACAACCTTTTCCCATTCTTGAGTGAAAGTGAGAAGTTGTGACCATGGATTTTATTAGTAAGCTACCTAGGACTACTAAGTAGCATGATTCTATTATGGTAGTGGTGAAAAATGTTACTAAATCTACCCATTTTATTCTAGTAAAGTTAGCACACAAGGAAGCCAACATTGCTAAAATATACGTGCGAGAAATTTCTAAGTTGCATGGTGTACCTATCACAATTGTGTATGATAGAGATTCCATGTTCACCTTGAACTTTTGAAAAGGGATATTCAATTTTTTTGGAATAAATATGAACTTTAGCATAACATACCACACTGAGACAGATGGACAAACAAAGAGACTAAATAGGGTGATTGAAGATATGCTCAAGATGTGTCTGATGGATAAACCATTAAAATGGGAAGACTACCTTCACTTGGTATAGTTTGCTTACAACAATAGGTATCAAACATCTTTAAAGATAATCTCATTTGAGGCACTTTATGGTAGCAAGTGCAACACACCACTCAATTTGAAAAATCCAGCAGACAACGCAGTAGTTGGGCCAGATCTTTTCCAGGAAATGGAGGAGAATATGGTAAAGATACGTCATAATTTAAAGGCTTCCCAAGATAGGAAGAAATGTTGGGCAAATAAATGCATAATCCACAAAGAATTTAAAGTGGGTGACCATGTGTTCTTGAAATTAAAATCCAAACGTAGTTCCATGAAGTTGGGAAATTGTTCTAATTTGGAAGTGCGCTATAGTGGGCCATTTGAAATCCTAGAGATGATTGATCATATTGCTTATATGCTTACATTGCCTGCATCCTTGTGTATTCATAATTTTTTCCATGTATCATTCCTTAAAAAGTACGTACCTAATGTTAATCATACTATTGATTAGAATATGATTTAGGTGGAGCCAGAAGGTGATTTTCAAGTGCACCTAGTTTGCATATTGGATAAGAAAATCAAACAGATCCAGAATCAATTGATGGAAATGGTAAAGGTTCAATGGATCTAGTACGATCATGAGGATGCAACTTGGGAGCGCGAAGATGCTGTGCAGGTAGAGTATCTGCATCTTTTTAAATATTTTTGAAAATTTTCATGTACATGTGTATATAATGCACTAAGGATAGTGATAAATAAGGGGGAGGGGAATGTGATGTACTTTATCTGAACCCCAATTGTAAATGTAAATGTACATATAGGTTGGTGAGCCAGTGACACCAAGTTTTGATTCTTCGCACACCTGAGTAGTCTGCAGGGAATACCTCGTAGTATGCATCGAGCCAAGTTATATATATATATATATATATATATATATATATATATCTTTGTGTGTGTGTGTGTGTATTGAGGTCGAAGACCCTGTGTGATTATGAGGCTGGTGAGTCAGGATGCTAATAGGCCGGTGTGCCTATATTTTTAAGTGTAATCATACTCAATTTATTAATATTATCACATTGTTGCAAGCAGACATATCAAATGAAAAATGAAAAAATGGGGGGGGACTTAAGTCCTAGGGTATATTTTATTAATATTTTCGGGAAAGTGTAATTTATGGATATTTGTTTATCCTAAGTTCTCAAGGGAAGGGAACCAGTAACCAAGTGGCTAAAGTTAGTTCTAAAGGTGACAAATCTCCAGTTTAAGGCATGCAATATATATTTTTGACCTCAGTGTATTTCAGGAGGAGAACTCAATTTGGGGGAAACACATTTCATTCTCTAGTGGGCAGAGGGTGTCAGACCATCTATGAAAGGATGAAAATTACCTTATGTGCAGAGAAAGAGCTTATAAGGGGTTTTTATTTTGTAACCAGAGTTTTTCTTTCGAAGAGGAAGGTTGTCAAGCCCATGAGCAGTCTCTCTAGGTGAAAGATTTGTTGTTGAAGATGCAGGTTTTCAAGCTCGTGAGCATTCTCTCCAGGCAAGAGTTTACATGAAAATTGTTCCTTAGAGCGTTGGGCATTAGTTTCAGGGATTTGAGACTTCATGTATGACCTATTGTTGGAACCCTAAAAGAGAAGTGGGGCAACTGAAGTACTATTCAACAAAGAAGGGTCACACTTCCTTGGGTGTAACAAGCACGTGGGGAGTGAGAGACTATGGGCTAGTTGAAATAGTGGTACCTTGGACTGAATAATTTTGTTGATTATCAGATCTCAAACCAACATTAGAAACCCTTTTTCCCTGGTAGATTTAAGCCCCAACTAGGAGGTGACCTATTGTTGAAAGTATAATACCAATAGAGTCTATGGCTGGGAGGAATGTTTGAGTTCTGCATGTAGTTTGTGACTTTCATTAAAGATAAGCGTCTTTATGTGCTTATCTCATTTATTGTGCACTTAATTATCTTTTTCTGATATGGGTTTAATTTTTGTATGTTATTGCATATAAATAATTGTTGTTATTTTATACTATGTTGCTCACACATGTAAGTATGGTGTGGATATTCAATAATCATAGTCTTCCATGAGTATGACAGTTCTTAACCTTGTAATATTGGGCATAAGTCTTCGTGGCAAATTTAGAATGACCATACATGCAGAGAAATATTCTATGTGCACAAGAGGCTCAATTTGTTTGTGTGCACAAGAAAGCAGCCTTCTCCCACAAGGAGAATAGAATTGGCACGTGAAGCAAGAAATGTTGCATGCACAGTAGTGATCTCATGTTCAATATGGATTGTGTGCAAATTAGTGTTGTGATCTCAGTCCTCATGTTCAATATGGATTGTGTGCACATTAGTGTTGTGATATCAGTCTTCTTATCCACGCACTTGTTGTGTTACTTCCATTGTTTTAAGTAATTTAAAAAGAGGAAAAGTTTGTATGGTGTGACTTAAGTTGAAGCTCAGCACGTTAATTCAAGTAATATTGCGCAGACTAATGTTATAAAGTAGAATATGTGCATTGGATTTTGGAATAGAATTGTTTATTAGTTTACAAGTTGAGTAATGTTATAAATTATAAATTGATATTAAGCACGATACCCAACTAAGAGGATGCATTTATTTTAAATTGGTATCATAGCGCGGTACCCAACTAAGAGGCCAGGTATATTACACATCATATAACAAGTTATGTGATAAGACTAATGGAATTTGATAATGATTAGTAACTCATAAAACATCAAGGTAATTCAACGAGTCCAAAACACTACATCTTACAATCATCCAACTAAAGCATATTACATGAGAGAGTCAAGGTTGAATGAAAAATCGTGGATGAAATGATGTGATGTTATATTGACCTATATAAATAAGTAATGTGAGATGTAAATATAGTAACATGAAAATGAGAAAACTATTGCTACATTTTAAATCTTTTATAATAAATTGATTAATTTCTTATAAGTGATTACATTGAAACTAAATCGCACACTCATTAACTACTCTTCTAGCTAACATTACTACACTCTAATCCCTACCTATTACAACAAACTATGTATATGAAGGTGGTTTGCTTTATGTGTCTCTTGTGAACAGTTTCCTCCATGTGTCTCTTGTGAACAGTTCACAGTCTATCAAAAACATGTGTGGATAACACAAGTGACTATATGATGGTAGTCCTTGATGTGTCTCTTGTGAACAGTTTACAGTGTATCAAAAACATGGCTGTGGATAACACAAGTGATTAAGTGATTAGAGGATAACACAAGTGATTAAGTGGAAACTAAACCTCACACTCATCAACTACTCTTCTATCTAATCCTTACCTACACCCTAATCCTTACCTATTACAGCAAACTATGTATATGAAGGTGGTTTCCTCGATGTTTCTCTTGTGGACAGTTTATCTGTGGATAACACAAGAATCTTATTACCACCCTTCTATCTAATACTGATACACTCTAATCCTTACCTATTACAGCAAACTATGTATATGAAGGTGGTTTCCTCGCCACAAGAATCTTATTACCACCCTTCCATCTAATACTGCTACACTCTAATCCTTACCTATTACAACAAAACCATGTATATGAAGGTGGTTTCCTCGATATGTCTCTTGTGGATAGCACAAGAATCTTATTTACCAATTTATTGCTTTCAATGGTGATGCTGAATATCATTAACTCTTACAAATGTCTCTTATCTTTTATCGTGACGCTCAGTATCGTCAAACTTCTGGGCGTATCTGCACTTCTATCGTGATGCTCATTATGATCTTTGACTGCCTTTATTAAAAATTCAAGTTCTATTCATTACCAGCTATCTTCATTTCCAAACCATCCATTGGAAGTCGAGTACTCCATTCAATACCAGCTAACTTCATTTCTAAACTTTCAATTGTATATATAAACTAAACACGATGACCCATGCAGCCCACTCACCTGGACAGACAGGCCTCGTTATCTTTGACAGTTATCCATCATCAAGCTGGACGGGTGATGGAGTGGTGATATCATGTACATGGAAGTAATGTCATGTGTACAGAAGGAGACGGAGCTCAATTTGACCTAGCAGTATCATCCAAAAAGTTATTATAATTTATAGCCTCCAACGTTCTGTTGTAATTGAATTTAGATTCAACCTTATCCGGTGGACCCCAAGCCCCGATTGCCAGCCTTTCCATTGAATTCCGGGGCTGATCTTATTTCAGCAAGCGAATAGCACATTTCCGAGCATCCAAGCCTCGAATTCGACAACAATTCAACCTCAGCAGCAGTGGTTGCTCCCGGATTTCTTCGTGATCATGGATGAAATAGACTCGATACAGTACTCACAGCCGGAAAATTCGGCATCCGATATGTTAAAACGTCTGGTGAAGGAGGATGAATACGAGTGCCTGAGGGACGTTGTCAGACGATATCACAATCAGTCCGTAAGCCACGGCCAGTGCTGTTCGATGGTGCTCCAGCGGATTAGGGCGCCCGTGGAGGACGTCTGGTCGGTGGTGCGGCGCTTCGACAGACCGCAAACGTACAAGCATTTCATCCGCAGCTGTTCCATGCTGGGCGACGGCACCGTGGGTAGTACGAGGGAGGTTCGTGTTGTATCGGGGCTGCCGGCGGAGAGCAGCACTGAGCGGCTGGAGATTCTCGACGACGATTGCCACGTTCTGAGCTTCAGAGTTGTGGGTGGCGACCATCGCTTGAATAATTATCGGTCCTTCACCACAGTCCATCAAGATATGGACGGGATGGGCGGGGCGCTGGTGATCGAGTCGTATGTGGTGGACGTGCCGGAGGGAAATAGTTC
>JASDQU010250313.1:585-16385 GCA_032191745.1 Picea mariana | reverse complement strand
TTGTTATTAATTAGTTATTCTTGATTATGATTAATTTAAGTATAATTAACTCATTAATCAATATGGTAAATAAATAAAGGTGGATAATAAAATATATTATTAATTTAAGTTACGTTCCCGAAAATGGAAACATATTAATGAATGGATAAGATATTTAATAATGGGATAAGATATTTAATAAAGGGATAAGATATTAGGTAGGGGAGTAAATGAAGGGAAGGCGGTGAAGGAGGAATAAGGGGGGGAAAGGAGTTGGAGGAGGATTATGTTACGGGAGTTAGGGATGAATTTGGGGGAGCAGGGAATTGGCAGAGTGAAACTTGGAGTGGAATTTACACTGTGCACCGGGGGTTTGTTGGGGGTTTTGGGCATGGAGGGCTAGGATATCCGTTGATATCCTAGGGCTAGGAGCTAACTAGTTGGCAAGGAGGACGGTTTTGGGTAGTGTTCTAAAGAAGCCAGAAGGAAGCAAGCTGCAGACAACAGGAAGGATTATTAGAATCAGACTTAAGGTATTTCTCTAAAATTTATGCATTGTTGTATTATGTTAAAAAAAAATTATTATTCATAGTAAAAATTGAGTTCCGGAAGTTACTGTTATAAAATTTCTGTGTTATTAAATTTCTATCTTAGTTTATCAAGATGAATTGATGTAAAATTAAATCCATCTATTACATGTAGTTAACCATGGTGAATCTTCAATTGCATGTGAGTTCACTGATTAACTAAACTCTCACTAGTGCATGTTTAGTTACAACTAGTACAACTATTCTTAACTCACTTAACTACACTTATAATTCTGTTACAAATCCAACTCACTCAGTTATGAATGAGATAATAGATTAATATTTATTGTCCAATTTATTTAAGGGAAAAATAAATTAGACACATGTTTCTTGTTGACTTTTGAACGGCAGAGGCAAATGAAGAAGGGATCAAACTCAATACAAGAGGAAGAAGGAAGGTGTCATGAAATATGAGATGATTGGGGAAGGATGGCTATTCCAGAAGTGCCAACAGATCTCATGGACACCACTCACCTCCTTACTCAGGAAGAAATTTTTATGCATTAGATGATCCCGTAAGAAGTCCAGAAGTGTCTCCTGTCATACACCAGAGAAGGAAACAAGAGGTAGAGTGTTTGCAAGGGGTCCTGAGGAAGCTCAAGCCACCTTCCTTCGATGGTGAAAGAGAAAGGGAAGATGATGTTGAAGCATGGTTTCTTGGGATACAGAGATATTTTCATTTGCATAACTATTCATTAAACTTGGAAGCCAAGATTTCCAATTACCATTTACACAAGAAAGTTGTAGTGTGGTGGGACCAATTGAAGCAAGTGAAACATGCTGATGAAATTAGTATCACTTGGAAACAATTCAAGAAGTACTTCCAGAAGGAGTACCTCTTAGAGCATTTCTATGACAAGAAAATGCAGTAGTTCTTTGAACTCATGTTGGGAAGCATGACTATGGAAAAATATGAGAAGAAGTTCTTGGGATTGTTAAATTATGTCAGGTTCATTGGTGATGAGAAAGTGAAAATACAAAAATTTTATAAGTGGATTTCCATCCTTCTATAAGGAAAATATCAAGTATGGTGAACCCAAAACCTTGAATGAGGCCATCAGGAAGACTAAATACTTGTATGAGCAAGGCCAGGGAAGAGAATCCCTGCAGAAATCTTGAAGGAAAAGAAGAATTAGAAGTCCGATCAGAGGAGGAAAGGATTCAAACCTCCCTTCAATAGGAATGAGCCTAATAGAGATCATCAAGATCAATATGCTAAGGAGGATTTCAAGAAGGAAGACTCCTCGGGAAAAATGGGAAGACCATTGATCCAATTTTGGGGTGCAAGGAAGATCAGTTGTACAAGGATTGCCCACATAGAAAGGACAGAGTGAAGACTATGCACAACATCCAAGAGGCTACAACAGTCAAAGATATGGGGAGAATCTATGCATCTTTAAATGATAGACAAGTAGAGTACCAGTCCAATATGATCAAGGTGGAAGGTAAGATCATAAATCAGCCTATTTCTATTTTGATTGATTAAGAAGCAATCCATTGTTACATTGATCCTAAGATAGTGGATAGATTACATTTGGAGAAAAGTAAACTTGGAAAAACAAGTTTGGTTCAGTTAGCCACTGGAACCAAAAGAAGAATCCATGATATGGTCAGAGGTTGTTCCATAAGTCTTAATGGTGTGAACACTAGTACTGATCTAAACATCATACCATTGGGGTCTTATGATATTTTGATTGGAATGGATTGGTTGGACAAGCATCATGATGTCCTAGATTTTCATAACAAGACATTTACATGTCTTGATGGAAATGGAAAATAGAGCACTGTGAGAGGAGTTCCAAGACCCATCTCTATAAGGGAGATTTTGGGCTTACAATTGAAAATATGTTTTAGAAAAGGATGTCAACTGTATGCATCCCATGTGGAGGATCCATTTGATAGAAAGGGGCCAAGACTTGAATAATTTTCAATGCTACAAGAATTTGAAGATGTATTCCAAGAAATACTCAGATTGCCACCAAGAAGGGAGATAGATTTCTCAATTGATTTAGTGCCAGGAGCTGCCCCAGTGTCAAAAACACCTTATAGAATGAGGACACTAGAATTAAAAGAATTACAAATGCAGTTGGAATAATTGTTGAAGAAAGGGTACATACGTCCAAGTGTTTCACCTTGGGGAGCACCAATACTTTTTGTCAAAAATAAGGATATAACCTTGAGGTTGTGTATTAACTTCCGATAGCTGAACAAGTACACTATAAAGAACAAGTATCCTTTACCCAGAATTGATGACCTCTTTGATCAACTAAGAGGAGAACATATATTTTCAAAGATTGACCTGAGGGAAGGATACCATCAGGTAAGAATCAAGGAAGAAGACATTCATAAGACAACCTTTAGGACTAGGTATGGGCACTATAAATTTGTAGTGGTGCCTTTTGGACTGACCAATGCACCAGATGTATTCATGTGCTTAATGAATGGGATATTCAAAAAGTATTTGGACACGTTTGTCATAGTATTCCTGGATGACATACTTATCTATTCTAAGTCTAAAGAGGAGCATGAACATCACTTGAGATTGGTGTTGCAAGTACTGAGAGAACATCAGTTGTATGCCAAGTTGAGTAAGTGTTCTGTTTATCAAAAGCATATCCATTACTTGGGACACATTATTTTAGAGTAGGGCATAGTGGTAGATCCAAAGAAGATTGAAGCAATTAGAGGATGGACAACACCCAGAAATGTGTCAGACGTCAGATCTTTTATGGGATTAGCCGGCTACTACATAAGGTTCATAGTAGGGTTCTCTAAGATTGCTCATCCCATCACTTCTTTGCAAAAGAAGGGGGATAAATTTGAATGGACACTCAAGTGTAAAAATAATTTTAATCTGTTGAAGGAATTACTTACTAGTGCACCTGTATTAAAGATTGATGACCCAGATGAAAATGTTGTGGTATGTACAGACTCTTGTAAGGAATGACTTGGGGGGAGTCCTCTCTCAAAATGGACATGTCATTGGATATGAGTCCATAAATCTTAAGGAACATGAGAGGAACTATGCCACGCATGA
Organism: Picea mariana; assembly: GCA_032191745.1. Classification (NCBI taxonomy): domain Eukaryota; kingdom Viridiplantae; phylum Streptophyta; class Pinopsida; order Pinales; family Pinaceae; genus Picea; species Picea mariana. The sequence goes on along the minus strand of JASDQU010250313.1, from coordinate 12,782 downwards.
CTTGGAACTTTCTGCCATTGTTCATGCCTTGAGGATGTGGAGGCATTATCTTAAGGGGAAAAAATTTGAATTAAAAATAGACCACATTGGTCTGAAGTGTCTTTTTGAACAACCGACCTTGAATTCTAGGCAAACAAGATGGTTGGATATTTTAAGTGAATATGAATTCGATATCAAGCATATCAAGGGAAAGGAGAATAAAGTTGTCGATGCACTTAGTAGAAGAGTAAATCTCATGCATGTTACTATTGTCAGTATGCATCAGTTAGACTTGAAGACCATAATTTTAGATGGTCTTGTTACAGATCATCATTACCTACAGGTAAAGGAAAACTTATAGCAAGGAAATGTACAGCAGAAAGTAAAGGAGTATGAGATAAAGGAAGATGGATTACTCATGCATAAAAATAGAATCTATGTTCCTAGTTCTAGAGAACTGAGGAATTTGGTACTGAAGGAAATGCATGATGTTCCTTATGATGGACATCTCAGTTACCATAAAAAAATTACAATAGTAAGAAGCCAGTTCTTTGGGCCAAGAATGAAGAAGGATGTTGTTGATTACATCGCTTGATGTATGGAATGTCAGAAGGTGAAGGCTGAGCATAGGCACCCAGCGGGTTTGCTGCAGCCATTGCCTATGCCAGAGAAGAAATGGGAAGTGATCACCATGGATTTCATCACAGGATTACCTAGAACGAATAAGAAACATGATTCAATAATGGTGGTTGTTGAAAAATTAACAAAGGCTGCTCATTTTGTGCCCGTGAAGACAACACATACAACAACTAATATTGTAGAGATTTTCATGAAGGAAATTGTTAGGTTGCATGGGATACCTAGGAAAATCGCCTCGAACATAGATACAAAGTTTACCTCCAATTTTTGGAAAGGATTGTTTAAAGTATTTGGCACAAATCTAAACTTTAGCGCAACATATCAACCCCAAACATATGGGAAAACAGAGAGGGTCAATCGAATAATTGAAGACATGCTGAGAATGTATGTGATGGATAAGCCATCTAAGTGGGAAGATTACTTACACTTGGTTGAGTTTGCATATAACAATGGGTATCAAGCTTCATTGAGAATGAGCCCATTTGAAGCCTTGTATGGTAGTAAATGCAATACTCCAGTGAGTGGGACAACCTAGTAGATAGAATGGTACTTGGGTTGGAGTTGCTCAAGGACATGAAAGACTAGGTGGTCAATATTAAGCAGAATTTAAAGGCAGCTTAGGATAGACAGAAAGTTTATGAAGACAAGAACAAGACAGTTAGAGAATTTAAAGTAGGGGAGCATGTACTTTTGAAAGTGAAGCCCAAGAAAATCTCCTTGAAATTGGGTAGTTGTACAAAGCTGGTAGCCAGATTTTGTGGTCCATTTGAAATATTGGACATAATAGGGCCAGTTGCATACATGCTTGCATTGCCTGCTTCCATGAATGTGCATGATGTATTTCATGTATCTTTACTATAGAAATATGTACATGATCCTAACCATGGTATTGATTAGCATCTAATTCAGGTAGAGACAGAGGGAGACTTTCAGGTTCAACTGGTGTGGGTATTGGGAAAAAAAGTCAAAATGCTACAGAATCGAGTTATATAATTGGTAAAAGTTCAGTGGACCTGCTACCGTACTAAGGACAGTGCCAACATAAGGGGGAGGGGATGTAACACCCCAGGTTTTGAACCCCCATTTTTTTAAAATAAATGTATTATTTCAATGCTGAGAGGCTTGAGTCCCCAAACAATTATTAAAGGGCCAGTATGCCCAAGAAATGTAATGTTTTGATCATTAATAATAATAAACACATCGTTGGCTGCTAGACGGACAAGGACTAGAGTTATAGGGGGCTATGATTCCACAAGAGAGGGAGCTTGAGGGACTAAGTGTTATTCCTATTTTCTTATTACCCTTTTGTCTAAGGGAGGGAATTGGTTACGTGAACTTCTTGAGGAAGGCCAAGAGGTTCTTATTTTCCCCACGAGGTTACTTAAACCCGCCTCTGGTCTAATGGGGGGGTTCGACGAATGACTTGTGCATTGTTTTCCCGTTCACTCACCCGTTCCTTCCTCACTCACTCCCATGCATGCACTCCCATGCACTCCTTGACCCATTCATTGACCCATCCTCACCTGCGCCTTGGTTGGAAAAGAGAAATGAAACAGAGTTACTGAAGAAATAGCCACGGGATAGTTCATTGTAGTGGTCACTGGTGTGATCCAGTCGTGACCTGGGGCCTGCATGTCTAAAATGCATTGGCCTGTGCCATGTTTTTCTCACAACTGTGAATCTTGAGAGTTCCAATATTGTGATTCCGGACTAGTTGTGCTGGAAGCCCTAGAAGGAAGGAGAAGGACTGCCTGAGGGACTACGTGGAAGAGAAGGGTGGAGGTCCATTCTCTCAGGTGGCACATGCTGGATAGAAGAGAGATGGGTACTTGGATTGTTGTGGGTGTCAGGAATCCTATGAGATCCCAAGAGCTGACTGGTTTGGGAACCCAATTACACTCTGGAATCGTCCTTGTGGATTCATAGCCCTATCTCGGGGGTGACATTGCTGTTGAGATTTGGAGCAGTGGTGTCTATGGTTGGGTGGAACATCCTTGGTCTAATGAGTAAGATAGATAAGAAGGCTTAAAAGTGTATCTTTATTGGGTATAATGATGGTATCAAAGGTTATAAGCTTTGGAACCCAAAAACTAAGAAGGTTGTGTATAGTCGAGATATGGTATTTAGAGAAATGAAGGATGTTTTCAAACAGGAAGCCCTACCAAGTAAGGAAGAACCAGAGAAAATAGAATTTGAGACAAAGGATGATTTATCATACTCTACAGAAAAACAAGAATTAGAATAGAAAGAACCTCAAACTCCATTATTGACGAGATCAGTGTGGAAAAAAAGGCTATCGGAAAGGTATACACCATCTGATTTCCATTCAAATTTTTCTTTGTGTATTACTGATGATTATCCTAGAACTATTAGGGAGGCAGTGGATTCATAGGATGAAAAACTTTGGAAAAAGGCCATGGTTGAAGAAATGGAAGCCTTGGATAAGAATGAGGCTTGGGATCTAGTGGAGTTGTCGACTGGAAGAAATCCCATTGCCGGAAAATGGGTATTTAAAAAGAAGCTGAATGAAAAAGGAAAAGTGGAGAAATACAAAGCTCGATTAGTAGAAAAGGTTTATTCCTAGGTTGAGGGAGTTGATTTTGGTAAGATTTTTTCTCATGTTGCCAAGTTAACTTCTATTAGATTTATGTTATCTGTTGTTGTTGCATTTTATTTTGAAGTAGAACATATGGATGTGATGACAACATTACTACATGGGGATCTAGAAGAAGAAATATATATGAAGCAGCCAAAAGGTTATTCTATGAAGGGAAAGAAGGAGTTGGTATGCAAGCTAAAAAAGTCCATGTATGGTTTAAAACAATCACCAAGGATGTGGTATGAAAAATTTGATACTTATATGTTGGGACTTGGCTTCATGAGAAGCAAAGAGAATCAATGTGTGTATTTTAAATTAATTGATGATCATTTTATTCATTTGGTCTTGTATGTGGATGACATGTTGTTGATAGGAAACAACAAGGAGATTATCCAGCACGTGAAAACTCAATTGTCCTCTAAATTTGACATGAAGGATCTTGGTGCTGCAAATTTCATTTTGGGCATGGAAATTAAAAGAGATCAGAAAAAATAGGAAACTCTCTTTAAATTAGAGAAAATATGTCGAGACAATATTGTAGATGTTTAATATGCAGGAATGTAAATCGGTCAGGGTCCCTATTCCTACAAGTGTAAAGTTATATGTAGATCAGTGTCCCAAGACAAGAGAAGAGGAGGAGGACATGTCTCATGTTCCATATGCGAGTGTGGTTGGTAGTTTTATGTATGCAATGTTTTGTATTAGACCGGACATTGCACATGCAGTGGGAGTTTTGAGCAGGTATATGTCAAAACTAGGAAAGGAGCATTAGACAACATTAAAGAGGATTTTTAGGTATTTGTGTGGCACTACTAGTTATGGATTGTGCTACCAAGGGAGACCAAGTTCTGATAGAGTGTTTGACATACATGGCTTTGTGGATGTAGATTGGGCTAGAGATATGGATCATAGGAGATCTACAAGCGGGTATGTGTTTAACCTGTTTGGAGGAGAAATCAGTTGGATGAGAAAAAGACAGTCTGTAGTGGCACTTTTGACTACATAAGTTGAATACATCGCAGCCACTCATGAAAGCAAGGAATCAATATGATTACAAAGATTGTGTTTAGGTATTGGTTTGGTATAGAAAGATGTAAGGATAGATTTTGACAGTCAAAGTGCAATTTTTCTTGCGAAGAACACGACTTATCATTCAAAGACAAAGCATATCGATGTTCAATATCATTTTGTGAGAGACATGGTTGAAGAAAATAAGGTGTTTCTGATGAAGGTGGACACTTTGAAGAATGATGCAGATTCATTAAAAAAATATGTGAGCACTGAGAAGTTCTCTTGGTGTAGAGGATCTATGGGCATTTCTGCCCTGGATTTTTGACTATGTAATCTTGTAACCCCTTGTATGCAAAGAAAACAACAACTGCGAGAATGTTGGGTATGTGTTATATTCTTTGCATGAGTAGATGTAGTGGTTGCTATGTTGTGATGGGGGGTTTTAGGACCCCTACGTTGCATAGGGGGGTTTGAGAGGGGGGGGGGCACTAGTCCCCCCCTTTTGTGGGGGTTTTGGGGTAGCACCCCCGAATTTTGTTTTTTCCTCAGGAAATGTGTCAAAAAATTTTCCTTGTTTTTCATGTCACCTCAATTCTCGTGTCCATTGTTGGGTGGTTTTTCGGCACGTAGTTTTTTTTGATGGTTTTCTATTTATGGTTAAGGAATTAGGGTTGTTTACTAATCCTGATCATTGGGTTATGGTTTTGGATGTCGTTGGATCCTATATGTATATTATATTGTAAACAATGTATGATATGAATGAATACATCATATAATGGTTTTCCTAGTTTGGGTTTCCATGGGAAAAGTCTATGTGTAATGTGTGTATTTTCCATTGTATATTATTTGTTCTTTTATTGAAAATATGTTTTCACTAAAATATTGTACAAGGTTAAATCTGTAATTACTTCGCAGACATCGTGTAGTTTCTAAGTACATGAATGGCTCCATTAGACATGATAGTTGCACAGAAGAAACAATTAGTAGTGAAAGCATCAGATTATCAGTTGATTGTAGGGAATTTATACAAGTTGAGTGTAGATGGAATATTGAGACGATGTTTGCTGGAACATGAAAGACCGATGATACTCACAGAAGCACATGAAGGGATTGTGGGAGGACATTATGCAGAAAAAGTGACTGTGCAAAATATTTTGTGTGTAGGGATTTGGTGGCCCACACTTCATAAAGATGTTAAGGAACACTACTAGTCATGGGATGTATTTCAAAGAGTGGGAAAACCATCCAGGAGGGATGAAATTCCTTTAAATCCATAGGTTGCATTGCAAGCATTTGATAAATGGGCGATAGACTTTGTGGGGCCAATAAACGCACAAGAATTAAGATTAGGGTAAAGGTACATAATCACTGCAATGGAGTATTTAAAAAGATGGGAAGAAGTAGCACCAGTCACAGACTACACCGTGGAGACTACTGCGTGATATGTTTTTAAGAATGTAGTCACGCGATTTGGATGTCCACACATATTACTCAATGATCAAGTAACACACTTCGTGAATAACACAATTGCAGCATTGACTGAGGAGTTTCAAAGTCATCATCAGAAGAGTACCTCATATCATCCTCGGGCCAATGGGACAGTGGAATATTTCAATAAAATCCTGTAGAATGATTTGACAAAGATCTGCAATGTAGGGAGAGATGATTGGGACTTAGGATTTCCTATGGTTTTATGGGCCTAGAGGACTACTAGTAAAACGTTGACAGGGCATACACCTTTTAGGTTGGTCTATGGGAAATAAGTAGTGATGCCAATGGAGTTTATTTTACCTAGCTTGTGTGTTGTAGCGATAACTGATATTTTGGAATCGCGCATAGTAGAGGAGAGATTGTCACGGTTAGTACAACTTGAGGAAGATCAGTTTGTCTCAGGTTTCCATCAACAAGTTCAGAAGGCAAGAGAGAAGGCATGGGATGATAGACACATTAAATATAAAAAGTTCCAAGTGGGAGACTTAGTCTTACTCTATTATAGTAATACTAGGCAACATCCAAGGAAGTTTTGAATGCATTGGTTACAACCTTATGTGAGTCATCATGTGACAAAGGTAGGTTTTGCGCAGTTGGAAACCTTGAATGGATAATTCCTTGGAGGAATGGTGAATGGGAGTTGAATGAAACTCTATAGATCCTGTTGATAGTCTATGCAGTAATATGGGTTGTGCCAGAACACATGTATCATCGTAATTGTACTATAGTAGGGAGGAAAAACACAGAAAACCTTTTAAAAAGTAGAAAAATGAAGAAAAACAAATAAAAAGTCGATATAGAAAAATAAAAATGTTACAGAGTACAAAGGAATGATAAATTGCAAACAAGGAAGGATTGTCACATTATCAAGATGGAGCTACGCCAATTAAGAAAATAAAACCCAAAAGCAAAAGACCGCAAAGCATAGAAATGCAGAAGAAAGAAAATTTGCGCAATATAGTACTGGTAGGACCGTTAAGGGAATTAAAGCAAGAAAACAATTTCTACAAAGTGGTAATGACAGGTCATAAAGACATCATATAAGGTTAAATGGTAAAAGTTGTCGAAAATCATGACAGACTGGTAGTATGAGGAAAAAATCCAATGATGGATTTGGTAATAAATCTGCATTTATTTAACCATTAATAAACCATGTTGGTGGATTGGACAAGTTATTTAAGGCACGAAGGCACATGAACAGTGGGAAAGGAGGCACATAATCAATTATGGGTCGCCAAGAGAGAATTATTGTTACTACGAGTTGCATGCAATTGACAAAAAATGGAGAACTGGAGCAAAGCCACGAAGGAGAAATCAAGTTGAAGCAGTTGCCAAAGGTTACAGGTTTTTACAGCAATAGTGCCACCAAAAGAAACCATTCATTTAGTGAAGGAGGTCCACATAAAAGCATCACTGGTAGAACCAAAGGTACTAGAGGTTGAGGAAACTCCAGGAGTAGCATCATCCTCAGAGCCAAGGTTCCCCTGTGATTACATCCCACCAGGAAAAGACAATTCCCCTCCAGTGACAGTGTCGAATAATGTTAACCACACCGGTGACACCTGACATACTCGAAGGGGTCATCATCGATGAAGATATGCTAGGGAAGCTACCACAACTAAGATATGAAGACCATGATATTACAGACATGAATAAGTTCCCCGAATTGGTGCCCCATCATTATTTTGAGTTGAAAATAAACCTAGCAATAAACCATAGCATACTTGTGCCTCAGGTATGGGCCATAGGATTGGAGCGAGTAGGTTTTCTCAACCTGTTTGACATCCCACACTTCAAACAGAGCAAGGAAGTAAATTCATGCATTAATTTTCTCCTATCTTGCATGCATGGAGGTTGAATGTGGTTGGATAGGAAAATTTCGATAGATACATAATCACAAGGATCACATGATTATTTACATAGGGGGAAGATCCCACCTTGATGTTTGCTAACAAAAAAATAGATAGGGCCTTGTCAGAGGCCATGAAACACAAGTTTTGCACAATTAGAGGGGTGCACAGCCTGGATGTGCCAACCATATGTGACCCAACTATCAGCAAGACCAAGTGTCAGCAAGAGTGATAGATATGGCAAAGAAGTGTGTGGAAGGGTCTTCAATGTGTTAGGCACCCTTCCTGTTAAAAAAATTTCTTATTGATTGTGTCGACGCACATAATAGAGGTATGGAGTTCCATTATCCATAGATTTTAATTTTTCTTTTGTTCACAACATGGGAAGATATGAAGGATGCAAAATTTTGGGGCCTAAGGGGGAAGTTGTGCTTAGCAGAAAAATACCATAACTTCTGGTATACAAAAAATAAATGGCACCAAATAGATAATAACATAGAATTTTTTCTCTATGTTGAATGGATTTGACATTGCATTAAAGACACACTGTGCAAAACACCCCAATTGGTGGAAGCATATGCACCAATCACATAGTTTTGAGAAGACCGACATCACATATATGTCCAGGAAAAGAAGGACCTAAGAGTGGAGTGGGTCTAGATGAAGTACATGATTATTAATGAAGATATGCAGTTAATCATGCAGGATTGGGACCTATATTGGAATATTCCTGCATATGGCATTGAGACAACGCAACCTGGTAACAAAGAGGCATGGTCGCAAAAAGATACTAGGAATGAACAGGAACATGGTCAAGGAAATGGTGCAAAGGATATATCAGAGACCACACCATCAATAGAACAAACACAACAGACCAAGCCTAAGACAAGAAAGAAAAGAAAGTACAAGGGGAAGCATCCAGCAGGAGTTGCATGCAAAAAGACGAAAGTGAATAAGGAATCAGTCGTTTATACACTGACCGATGATGACATGGATCGAATTTGTTACCAAGTAAAGGATGCCACTGAGGAGGTAGTTCATCAAATGACACGGTGATGGGAGGAAATCGGTAAGAATATGTAAGATCAATTGAATGAATTGCAACAATAGTTTGAGATAGTAAGCTTGGAAGCAGAAAGACGATCCACAGAAGGACAAACAACATGCGTGACGAGGGAAGTAGAAGCTACCACTTCTTACTTATCAAAAATAGTTGAAGGTTGTAGAGTGAAAAAAACTTGAGCAGATGCAATCGGGTTCCCTACACTTGAGATGCAAGAACAAGTACAAATACTAAGTCACTTAGACTTAGTCATCTCACATATGCCCGCAATCGTGTTACATGGATTACTAGAAGGTATCATGTAATAATTGAAACTCTATGCAAACTCCACTGCTAGCAAGTGGATAAAATTTGCAGTAGAAAATATAGAACTAAAGAAGGAATATACCACAGCTCTCCAGGAAAAGAGTGAGTCTGAAGGAAAGGATGAGAAATCAATGAAGTAGAAGTACGGAGCTGAGAAAATGGTGCATCATATACAAATGGTTGTCCAAATTTTGTACAGAAAAGTCCTAGAGGAACCGATAATAGTAGAGGCTACTATGGAAGAGAAAGTCTTGAAAATTGGCAAAGTCATCAAAGGTTTCCAAATGAGGATTGAGGACCTACAATTGTGCAATATGTCGAGAACACCATTGGAGGATCGAGTAGGAAGAGACAGAATGACAATGACAAACATAAAAAACATCAAGAAGTTGGAGGAAGAATGCACAAAACTCTGTGAGGAAAGTGTTCAAATCTAGACAGATCTAGTAGAGGATCCATAGATGAAGGCCATGGAAGAAAAATTAAGGGGAGAAGAGGAAAAGGCCCAGGAAGATCCAGAGAGAATAAACACCCTTCCATTGGCTCAATGGATGACGACCATTTTGGCACAGAGGCAGTCATACGTGGAGGTTGAAAATATGCAAGATCAGTAAAAGATACTTTATTGGAACTTAGGACCGTTGCAAGAAGAAACATTGAAGGTGATAGGAGAATTGGCAACTACGTAGGGCAAGGTGAAACAACCAACACATGAAACGGAAGAAAAGTTTACATCCTTGACTGTGCAGGGTGTAGAAGAAATTGTGGTAACTAAGGAAACAATAATAAAAGAATTTGTAGTAGCTAAGGATACCTCCCAAAATTTTATCAAAGCATGGAGGAGCAAGCAACAACACTAAGTGGCTCAGGACGATCCATAGGTGAGTATTGTGGATCTATTGGACAGGAAGCGTGGAAATAGTATTCATGAAAATCCTAAGTATGGAAGATGTATGCATAAGAATAAGAAATAAGACAAGGCAAGAGTGAAATGTGCAGTTGAGGCACATCCAAGCTTATAAGTGCATAGTTGGGGCACAGTCAGGAGTACAATGTGCAGCAAGAGCATACAAAGCATAGGAATAAAGAAGAGAATAAAGAAAGAGAAGAAAGTGGGCAAAGATGAAGGATGACAACCTGACGTGATAAATATAGAAGGGCATGCAAAAGAAGGAATAATGACAGTCAGAGTGAAAAAGACACATGCATAAGGAAAAAAAGAAAAACAATCATGATTAGCGAGTCAACTTGAGATATCATGAATTGTAATAGGGTTTTGGGGTGAGAAAAGTAGGGTTTTAAGCCCTATAATTCATGTATAAGTATGTAATAGGTTGGGAGAATAGGGGTTCCTCTCTTTTATTTTTCTTCTGTGTTGTTCCAAAAGAGAGTGATAGGGAAGACTGAGAGGGAAAGAGTCTATGTATGAATGTTAAGGAGATGTTGCATAGAGAAAGAGGCTTACACTGTAGAGTGGCTAGGCTAGGTAAAGGAAAAGATAGCATGATGTATCTTTGTAAGTGTAATGCACAAGCCTAAGACAATTACTAAAAGCATAATAAAGAATCCAACCATTATGGATGTAGCCCAAAGTTGGGTGAAGCACGTTAACTACTATGTTGCTTGTATTTTATGTGACGAGTATTCTCTTTATGCATTTTAGATTAGATCTTATCCTCAGATGATAGTTGTGAATAGTTATGGATGTTACAGTAATTAGTTTGTGTTTCAATATGAAGTGTAATGGTAATACATAACTGAATTCACTAAGTAACCTAAGAAGAGAAAAAACAAAATAAAGTGCACAAAACAGATAGGTAAGAATAAACAAAATGATCATCTCCCATTCCCTCACTACTGCAGAAACTTGGTTCTTGCAGTCCCAATAGATGCCTTGGGTGAGACTTCATTTGCATGCAAGTGATGTCGAAAGGGATGGTATATGAAGGGTTTTGTTGGTCAATATAACTCAAAACTAGGGTCTTACAACCACGTGCACGCCAACATCAATTCCAGACTTAAAGATGTGATGTTGCATCCTCTAAAAACTCACTTTAAAGACCTGGTCCCAGCAATGGAACTATTTGTTGGTGCAAAATTGGAGACAAAGGTTCTCATAGGTTACCAAAAAATATATCATTGTAGTCTAGCAACGTTGGCATATTCAACCTTCCACAAGGGAAGGAGGTCTCACCTAAAGCAAAACTAAGACTTGTGTGAGGTTAAGAAAATCAAAGAGGACGTGTCATCAAGTCTAGTGCAACAAAATGCATATTCATACTTTAACATATAAATAATTATATCATCAAGAGTCTAAAACAATATAAACATCAAATTAACTAGGTTGTGTAGCATACAAACAAGTCCATACATCAAAACTAATGGTTAAATACTAAATACACAGTACATAAGTAATTGTGCAATGAAGAAACTACAGAGTCATGCACATCATAACAAAACTTTTAAGGCCTAAACGATCTCTTATATTATCAGGATCTCAGAATGGATGATCCCATGAGTATATATTTTTATCATAGCTTATACATCACCCTCCATGTTCCAATAACCTCTACAAACTCTATTGCTACTCTGCAAGAACAATTATTCCCAGAAAACCCATTACAATAGTTTTTGATACCAGACCCAATAACAACAAGGGATATAGATTGATAACATAGGAAAACAACAATAATATATACAACAACAATTGAACAATGCAGAATATGACTAGAAACCAGCCAACCAACCCTTTCCCATTACATATTCCCATATTTCTATTTTTCCCTCTGGTGCTTCTTGACTTCTTGATTATGTTATTGTATTGTCTTGATTCCATGGAACATTGCTTTTGACATTTTCTCTTTGCATGCACTTGAATCTTTTGTTTCTTTCCAATTTCTCATATATCTAGCATGTGATCTTTTTTCACTATTGGCACACTAGTAGTTAACTTTTCTACATATCCTATTTATTCTCCACCACTTATAATCTTTCGTTGTGCTATTTCACTCTCCTCTGCAAGAATTTTGTTAGACAACTGAGAGGGGGGGGGGTGAATCAGTTTTTACTGAGCTTAAACAATTATGCTTCTTTTAAAAACTCTTTGCAGAAACACTGAATGATGATCACAATAATGCAGAGAAATAAACACAGACACATTCAGCATCAGTCACATATATGAGAAACACAGAGACATATATTTTCCAAGGAAACCCATACAGGGTAAAAACCTCTTTTTCTTTATATGATAAGTAATAAT
>JASDQU010250306.1:0-16363 GCA_032191745.1 Picea mariana | reverse complement strand
TGTAATGAAAGATTGCATTTTTAGAATTGCAGAGTTGAAATTGAAAATTGCATTTGTTTTTAGAAGCATATCATTCATTGAAAGTTGAAGTTAGGACTTTGCATTATTTTCATATTTAATTTTCTTGCAGAGTCATAACATCATGAGTTTCACTACCATACCTTTTTGAGTAATCACAACCACTAAAATTAACGCTATAATTTAAAATTGACTAGTCATGGTTTTATTTTATAGGGTGCACAAACTAGCTTAGGATTTAGTGCCTTGGAATAGGATTTTGTGAGTAAAATTCTCCAAGGGAATTAAATCAACATATGTGTCTAACAAAGGAAGTGGAGAAATCCATTGTATAATTGGTAATATCAAGAGGCTCCGCTCACACCCGAGTTAATCACGAGGTTGGTTGAAGGGATATCCCCCCGATACCTTCTTAGCGTCAAAGATATTTCTGGGGATCTATTTGTATTTGGGGATCTTTCTAGTGCCTTTACCTCTGTGAGAGGCAATACTTTCAAGGTTTCGGGCTTTGCTACCCTGCCCATACGGTCGACCTGACTTACGACCGCTTGCTTGTGCATCAGTTATACTGTGGTTTATTAGTTGGTTGACTTAGGTGTCACATAGGTTACTTGCATGGGTTATTCTGTAGATACCCTAGGTAAGATAAGGGTCAGACAACACACAACCTTTATGGAGGATTACCTCTCTAGGGGGATCTGACCGACTGGTTGTTAATCCCACGAGGGCCCTTATAACTAATTATGTTACCTCCAATCTTTAGCAGGGAGTCTTAGGTGCCTCTTGGGTGAGACATACCTTGTTTAGGGAGGGAGGCCACTTTCAACCACTTTACCCCGTTTGTGTGCATATTGACCATTTGACTTTTGGTGTGCTCTTTGATTACTAGTTGGCCTTAGGATTTATTTTCGTTTTAGAGTCTTAAGTCATCATGGAGTTGGACCAGCATCCCCGCCGGTCCCATTGCTTGTTATAGTTACCACCAGAATTTGACTCTTTGCCTTCTAAAAGGCGTAGATTTATTAGGCATGGTACACACACATCCACTATTCAGACTTGTGATTCTACAAGGATGAGTACTGAACCTAGTCTTCAAAAAAATGGGAGCCCTTCGACTCCCACACCCACTATAGTTAATGGCACCCCTTCGACTCCTGCAACCACAATGGTTGTAGTGCTAGAGACACCTATCATTACTACGGCTCGGCCTATAGTGAATGCTCAATCTCTTGCCTCGAACCCTTTTGGGTCTCTTGGTCACTCATCGGGATATAATGTTAACTCCATCCCTATGGCCTCTAGTCCTTTTTCCTATGCTATGTTGAACTTTACTTCGTAGTTTTCGAACGCCATCCTAGCTACTGACCCTAATGCTAGCATTGGGCTTGGGGGCACTACACCTCCTTATACTCCTTTTTCATTTGGTGGTTCTCAAATCTCTCAAATGACTCCTAATATGGGAGGCATTCCTACTTTTAACCCCGAGTCTAATCCTCTTGCTTCTGGGTGGAACAACCAACCTGGCGGACAAGATTATGCTCAAGTTCCATCCTACACCCCTACCTTCTTGGTGTTGATTCTGACTAACATGTTTGGCATGACGAATCCACCTCTATCCTTCGGATTCACACCCGGGGGAGGTCAGTTTCACGCTTTGGGCAACCCCCAACCCGAAACCAATCTAGATGGGGGCAATTTTTATAACCTTTATCAGAACATTCCTACTGGAATGATGCCAAACCAACCTTTTATGAATCAGCCCGGAGGAGGGCCTTATAATCCCGAACAGGACCATGGTGCTTACCAAAACCTTGGATGGGATGTAGTTCCTCAAACAAAATCTTTCCCGAGAGCTTGGGGCCAGATGCCGCAACCCCGTCTCCCTTTTCTAGCCATGCTTAATCTGCCAGACTTGTCTAAGTTGATGAATGGCCCTATGAGTCATGATTCTACATGGCCCCCCGTCCCCACCAAGATTCCTTAGGACATTCTGAAGTTCAAAGGTAAGAATGGAGAGGATCCTAGTGATCACGTTACTACCTTTCACCTATGGTGCTCCTCGAATTCCATTAATGATGATTCTATTCGGTTAAGATTATTTCAATGCACGCTCATTGGGGTCGCTGTGAAATGGTATATCGAGCTACCTAGGGGGGTATATGGGACTTTTAATCAGTTGGTGTTGGTATTCCTTAACCACTTCCAGTTGTCAGTTCGTTACGATGTTGGCCTAGCACTTCTGTCGACTTTACGCCAGGATACCACCACTCATATCTTGGATCATATCCAAGAGTGACGTAGATGGAAGAGGTTGATTAAGACCTCCATAACCCTGGCCTTTCTTTTAGAATGGTTCCTCAAGTCTTTGCACCCTCCTATCTCAAAGGATGTTGCAACAGTCAGGGTTACCACTAAGGAAGAAGCAATCTTTAAATCCCAACAGTTAGATCTCATATGTGCTCAGTCTGGGATGTTATACCACATTCTTCTGGATGCACCGTGGTCAACTTACGACCCTAGAAAAAATCTCGGACCTCATGCCGATGGCATCGTAGGCTCCGCCAATGTAAAGTACGCAAACTCGATGACAAGCCATTTGAAAGAGTTGTCTCTAAACTAGTCTGCAGGAGGGCCAACTTCGTCCGTGTCTTCCAATCCCACTTAGTTAGCGAATGTACATTCCGTGCAATCGTCGGTCGACCCAAATGGTAACCAACAACCAGGTGAAAATAATAAGAAAGGACACAATAATCGTAAGGGTGGGAAAAATAATAATAAACCCATGGACAACGGTAATAATGAGAAGACAAATAATAATGTTGGAGAGGGAAAACGAGAAAGATGTAAGGTGAAGTTTCCTTGTAAGCTTTGTACAAATGATCACCTTACCCATTTATGCCCCAAAATTGTGGAAGCTGCGAGGCTATTATCTCTACCGCTCGCCGTGCTGACAAATCCATTTCTACATAACCAGCACATGGCCTCGAGTTCCTCAAACGGCGGAAATGCGGCTGGTTAATGGAAACCATTTGTGTATCAATATGGTCGATGCGAAAGTTAATGTAGCCACTCAATCTCGAGATTATAGCTCTTCACAAGATATTCTTGGTCTAGAATCTCCTCCTCCTCCCTCGGAGACAAATTTATAGATTGAAAAACCAAAGCCATTGCCTCGTATTCATAAAGGAGTACTCAAGCGCTCTACCCACAATCCAAATGCTAGAGCCACCCATAAATACTCTATTATTGAGGACCTGGATCAAACCCCTTGTGAGATGTCAGCTTTGGAGGTACTCCAGACGTGTCCTTCAGAAAGGACTTCCTTACTATTTGCATTAGGAGCTCTAGAACCCAGTGACTCAAAAGTTATCAAGTTTGACGTCACAGATGTGAAGCCTCTCTTGCCTTACCATGTGGCTTTCCAAATCCACGTGGAGTACTCAAAGTATACCATCAAACATGCGGTTGTTGATGAAGGTGCTTCTACATGTGTGATGTCCCTGATCTGTTGGAAATCTCTCGGTTCTATGACTCTTTCTAAGTCATTGAACATGTTGACTACTTTTGACGGTCATTCCTGCCACCCTCACGGTATTCTTCTTGCCTTTCCGGTCCATTTAGGTGGGAAGATAGTAGAGGTGGAGGTAGAGGTAGTTGATGCGCCTCTTGATTATAACTTGTTAATAGGACGCAATTGGACCTATGCTATGGTCATCATTGTATCGTCCGCCTTCTGTACTCTTTGTTTCCCTCATGAAGGGAAGATCGTGATGATCGACCAATTATCCTTTGTGTACGCTAGTCCCAATGCATCTATTGGACAGTCGATCCCTATGATCGACAATTCTCAATCGACAACTAAGAATATCGGTGTTGGAATGTATTCTTCCCTTATGGGTACTTTTGACTTCATGACACCGACTCACCATATTTATGCCATGTCCAGTAGGCCCGTCTCCACAGAAAGGTCCTTTCCTTTCTGCACTTCCTATTTTAGTGATCCATGGACCCTACCTTCCCCGAATTAGTCTTGTGAAGGTCAGTTGCATGCTGGAGTGGCCATGCCACTATCGACAATGAAGATTGTGTATCAAGTTGTTCTTAACTCTTCCCCCGATCCCGATTCGGTTACCTCACCGACGAACGAGGAGGACCCCGTTCTTAGGCTCGTTTGGGCCACTTCGTTGTCTTGTTCACGTGATTTCCTTGATGAGACTTTGCCTTCGAACGAAGCTATCATCGAAGCCATGAATGGTTCCGACAAACCTTGGGATGATATGCATCACCGCTCTTATTTTATCCCAGAGCTTGAAAGAATCGAACAAGATGACTTTCGATCTACTTTGAGTGAGATAGCCAGTCACGCCGTAGTTCCACTTGATACGCAAAACATTTATGCTGAAGGAAACATGGCGAGTATTTCTCCTACCGTTACTATCGATATCTATCGTACCCATGGAAAGATTGAAAACGTACATATCGGTGTGGATTGTTCGCCAGAAGAAATCCTGATCTACACCGAACTCTTCAAGGAATTTCGAGATGTATTTGCTTGGTCATATGAAGAGATGCTAGGAATCGACCCTTGTATTGTCGAGTATGAGATTAGAAATTATCCGGATGCTAAACCTGTTCGACAACGTCTTAGAGTTGTCAATCTCCGGAAGGCCCCTGCTATTAAGGCAGAGGTGGAGAAGCTACTTAATGTTGGCTTCATCTACCCGGTTCCCTTGACTGAATGGGTATCCAATCTCATCCTTGTGAATAAGAAGCAAGTAACTATCCGAGTATGTATGGACTTTCGTGACCTGAATAAGGCATGTCCTAAAGGAAACTTCCCAACAACTTTCATCGATAAGATTCTTGACGAGTGTGCGGGAAGAGAAGTATTTTATTTTATGGATGGATTTTCAGGGTATAACCAAATTCAAATTAAACCCGAGAATCAACACAAGACGACATTTATTTTTCCTTGGGGTGCTTTCGCATACCAGAAAATGCCTTTCGGCCTTAAAAACGCCGGAGCAACCTTTCAACGTGCCATGACCTTCACTTTTCATGATCTTAAGCATATAGTCAAAGCTTACCTTGATGATCTTGCTACTCACTCTTGCAAGAGAGCGGATCATGCCATGCACCTTCGGCTTGTTTTCGAAAGATGTTGTTACTATAGAATCCAGTTGAACCCTCACGAGTGCATCTTTTGCGTTAGGTCTGGCCGTCTTTTGGGATTTCTAGTTTCTGAGATCGGGATCATGGTAAATCCACTAAAGGTTGAGGCAATACTTCGATCACCTCCCCCGCACACTATTAGAAAAATTCAAGGTTTACAGGGGAAATCTAACTTTCTACATCGGTTTATAGTAAATTATGCCAATATTACTGAGGATTTCATGCGTTTTTTGAAGAAGGACACCCCTTTTATCTAGGATGAGCAAGCCCAGGAGTCCTTCGATGCTTTTAAGAAGGCCTTGGTATTGTTGCCTCTGCTAAAGTCTCCTGACTACAATAGATATTACTTGCTTTATATCGCTGCTTCTGAGGAGACGATTGGTATGGTTTTGGTTCAGGAGGATGATGAGCTTCGCGAGCACGTCATCTATTATCTTAGTCGAAACTTAGTCGGTCCTGAACTTAATTATTATCACATTGAAAAGATAGCTTTGGTTGCCGTTCATGCAGTCCAAATTTTGCATCATTATATATATTTTTGCAAGACTACTGTGGTTTCCGATGTCAATCCATTTCAATACGTCCTTACCATGCATATCATAGGGGGAAAATATAATAAATGGATTGTCAGTTTACAAGAGTTTGATCTCGATTTCGCTTCAGCGAAATCCAATAAATTGCTAGTCTTCATGGAGTTAATATCCAACTTTCCACGATTAGATGCGGACATTATCCATGTTGATTCATTTGCAGATGAACACATTTTCCTTGTCTTGTCGTCTGATCCCTGGCATGGAGAAATTTTTCTCTATCTTCAAACCTTGAAGTTTCCTCAACATCTCTCGCGAGATGACCGACGATGTATACGGTACCAAGCTAAGAATTATATTGTTGTCAGTGACACTTTGTATCGACGAGGAATAAACAATATCTTGCTTCGTTGCTTAACTCACGGAGAAGCCGAGTTGGTCCTGAACGATTGCCATAGTGGGGCTTGTGGTGGTCACCTATCCGGGCTTGCGACAACCCAAAAAATTTTGCGAGCTGATTATTTATGGCCTACTATATTTAAGGATTGTATTGAAGCGGTTAAGAAGTGTCACCCCTTCCAGGTGTTCACTCAGAAAATGTGCTCACATCCAACCCCTCTTCACCAAGTCATTACCGTTGGTCCCTTCACCAAGTGGGGGGTGGATTTCATGGATTGCAACCCAACTTCGGCTGGGGAGAATCAACACATTATCGTGGCCATAGACTAGTTTACGAAGTGGGCCGAGGCCATGCCTATGGTTAAGTCTGATGGGAAGACTGCCACCTTCTTCGTATTCAATCAAATTATCGTCCGGTTTGGTATCCCGAGTGAGATTGTCACTGATCATGGTAGTCAATTTCAGAATGAAATGATGGAATATCTAGCATATAAGCTGGGGTTTATACATGGTCATTCTTCTCCTTATTACCCCCAGGAAAATGGACAAGTAGAGGCCGTCAACAAGTCTCTCAAGACCATTTTGCAAAAAACTGTCAGCCAGAGTAAGTCTGACTGGCACATTATGCTATATCTTGCACTTTGGGCATACCGAACCTCAGTCAAGACTGCCACTAGATTTTCCCCTTTCCAGTTAGTACACGGTGTGGAGTCGATATTACCTATTGAATGTGAAATCCCTTCTCTTAAGTTGGAAGTCACGCTCTTACCTGACACTTCCAATCTCGAGCGACGCCTTGCACACCTAGAGAGTCTTGACGAGAAACATCGAGATGCCTCTACGACTATCCAGGCGAACAAAATACGTGTCAAGGTCTAGTACGATAAGTCTGTCTGTCCTCGGTTGTACATTGAGGGTGACTTCGTCCTCTTGTACGATCAAGCCAAAGAACCACTGGGGGCATGCAATTTTAAACCCATGTGGCACGGTCCCTATATCATGCGATGTGTCTTAGAAAAAGGAGCCTATGAGTTAGAAGATTATGAAGGGAATATGTTGGCTGAGCCCAGGAATGGGCTCTACTTAAAAATATATTACGCTTGAGCCCCAAGCTCGGGCGTAACTCTTTGTATACTAATGTACTTTAGTGTATATATCTTTTCCATTTCTTTTCATCTTCAGCTTGCTTATCGAGTTTTCCCTTAGTTGGAAGATGTCAACGGAGTCTTCAGTCTACCTAGGATTTGCAGACAGATCCAGTCGTCATACACGGAACTTGGCTTCCCTCGCTTGGGTGGTTTACTCCCCCGAGGGTCTACTGGTGTCTTGAGGTGTCATATGCCTAGGGCCATCCACGAATAATGTGGCCGAGTATAACGTCGTTATAGAACTTTTGCATGATGTTATCTCACATGGTATTCTCTCTTTAGAAGTTCGTCTAGATTCCCAGTTAGTAGTATGTTAGTTGAACAATAGTTACCACGTGCATGATCCTACTTTACTCCGATGATTCCTATGGGTATGTATTTTTAGAACGATAGTTTGATTTTATTACTTATTATCACATTCCTAGGAGTTCTAATCATGTATCCGATGCTTATGCTAATTTCGTTTTAGATTGGAATTTGTCACATAACTAAAGCAAAGAAAACCATCTTATCAATGTACACATTGTAAAATACAAGTAAAGCCAAAGATCCCTGTTTTATATATATTTCAAAAATATGGTGTTTATAGTACAAAATTGGGGCTAATACCCTCAATACACATATACAGTTGGTACTACAATATCCACGACATCTATGCCTGTGGTGCCGGATGTGTGTCATGGTAACAAACTACAATGTTTGCAAGACGCAGAAAGAGTCGCACCCAAGCTTTGGGCACACCAACCACTTGTCGCTGCATAGCTTTAGGCAGATCCATTACCTGAACCATGGGAATCCTATGAGTCAAACGAGACAGGTTGCCCTACACGTTTTGTAGGTCTCTCTCAGCTTCTGCTCCCAACGCCTCGTCTCCCCGAATCCTCCGTCGATGTTGGGGAAGCCCTTCCAGCCATCACGGACCCACATCTGTGTTACACAAAGTGTCTAGTTAGTACTTAAGCATCATCCAAAAATATTTTGGTTCAACTATACAAAAATACAAAAAAATGAAATATTTAAAAACAAATGACATACCTGTATTAGTGTAGGCAGTCCTTGGTGGGAGTGGCATGTATGGATCGCCTCTGAAGTCGATCCCTGCATAGGGATAGTCATCTAGGGAAATGACCTGTTTCTTCGACCAGTAGAAGAAATCCTCGTTGTAGGGTGTGGGCACCCTACCCACCCTGCCGCCTAATTACCTCAGTGCACCGTGCCATGGCTGGATCGCGAGGTCCTCTCAGAATAATCTCGACTCTAGGTCCCAAACCTGGAACCTGCTCAAAGAAGAAACTACATAAGATAGAGGCAAACCCAAAATTCCTCTTACTCCCCTGTTTGCACTCTGTCAAATGGCTCTTCATATTTGCCAGTAGTGAGGAACACCAGTTATATACTGTGGGTCTCAATCACTATACTTCATAGAACATGAGAGACCTCGATGCCTGGTGCAACGAAGACGAACCTATGATGCTGGTCAAAACGATGACAATAATATTTAGGCTGAGATTGTTTATCGCTCGGATGGGGAGTTGAGTCCCAACCTTCGAAGTCCCTACTACATAGTGGACGTCTATGTACTCCTCTATTTTCATTCCACTCTCCGCTCCTCGTGATTTGAGGTTTACAACCTCTCCCCAACGTGATAATCCAGTGAAAAGGTAGATATCCTCTACTTCAATCCTCAATGGTTTCCCATCAAGGTTGAATCTTTCACTCTCAAGGTCCCAGTAACCCACAAGCATCTCAAGTAGCCTCACCTAGGCCCTTATCCCTTTGAGTGCCCAAAATTTATATAAGCCACATCTTTTCAAGGCTATTTGGGCTCCCAGATCTCGATCCACAACAGCATCGACTTCCTCGAGCTGTCTTTCCCTCCATTCAAGAACCATCCTGCCAGAGGAAAGTCAAAATTTGAGTTAGCAACCATAGAAATAATTGATTGTGTGCTTGTACGCAAGCTGCTTCACTTACAATCGCATATAGGGATGGGTATACGCGCTCTGTGGTTTACACAGGCGCGTATAACCCATCGTATATATGACCCGATAAGAGGCAGCCTCCGTTCACCAAATTACACAATTTACGGCCTAAATTACTCAAAATTTGAAACCTAACTTAAAAATTTAATCCATTGAAAATGAAGAGAAGAGGAAGAGGAATTACCTAGTCTAGACGGTTTTTGATTTCGTTGCCTAATGCTCCCGCAATCACTAGTTGAATCTTGGAGGTATTTTGGTCCAATTTTCACTATTTGGGTAAAAATTCAAAATGGTATAGTAATTTTTTGTTTTGTTACTATTTATAAACAATTTTTACCCACTTTCTATAGTTTTGAGCCATTTTTCCACCTAATGGACTAATACAAAGGTGGATTGAGTTGGTTTTGTAGTCTTCACCAGGGATTCTTGTGGATTTCAACGTTATGTTGGCCGTTCGTCACCACGGGCAGGTATTTTCATTACCTAACATATAGGATAGGTATCCATTCCATTATGCATTTTTGCATTATCCTATAACTGCCACTTTTTATGCCTTAGGTACAAACCCATTTGTTGTGACATAGAACCTTCCATCTGCTATAATCGTGTCGTTATCAAGTGTTAGAGACTTACCGAACATGGGTTCCCTAGTTAGATCCCCTACTTCATTTGGTGCCCATGCATAGATTCTTTCCATAGGACCGGGAGTCCCTCATAGCTAGTATATGACTTTATGTTGAGCCTCTTTTCTCACTGATAAACATGCTGCCTTATACCCCGAGGACTCCCAACCAAGTTTAATTTAAGCTCTTTTCCAACTCGTCTTTAAAAAGCGAAAAGATTGTCGATTGAACTTGTCTCTTTCACACTCGTAAATCGGATTTGAAAGGACGTCTATTTGGCACAAGTTTATCCCTTTTTCACACCAAGTAGACTAAAATTCATAAAAAAGGACATTTTTTGGCGTTAAGTTGTGATTGCATATCATGCCTTTGCTTGCAGTATTGAGCCTATAGTTGGTTCTCTCTTTGCATTATAAACCGTTTGCCTCAGCAGTCTTTGCACCCTCAACCAAGCAGAGCCTTGTTTATATCCTTCACAATTTGACACCCTATACCTAGGAGGGAACATTCCCCTAAGTGTCCATCTCCCACATGCATCTCCTTGCATTAACCATAGGTATGTTCCACTGCTGGAACTAGGTTTTCTTAATTGTGACACTCGTTTCCCCCTATGTATCATAACATTCATTTGTCTATGAAAAAACAAAAAAAGACGGGCGTGAAAGGAGTATTATCTTATATTGGCAACAATCGTGTCGCCTTTGAACATAGAACAAAGTTATTGAGTCCATTTGTCATCATAATTTTGGGATTAGCATGGCCTTAGGAAGCTGAGCTCATTACAGAGTCTTCTCTACCGAATGGTTACTCTTACAATCTCTATAGAGAATTTTCATTGATGCCTCCTGCATCTCATGGTTTCATCATTGAGTATATGCTGCCAGAGTCTTCCATATGTCTCATGCTCTTGTTCAAAGGAAGTCTATCAACCTGTGTCAGCCACTCCTT
This sequence comes from Picea mariana, assembly GCA_032191745.1. Taxonomy (NCBI): domain Eukaryota; kingdom Viridiplantae; phylum Streptophyta; class Pinopsida; order Pinales; family Pinaceae; genus Picea; species Picea mariana. The sequence goes on along the minus strand of JASDQU010250306.1, from coordinate 5,543 downwards.
AGAATTCTTGACTTTGCATGTCAGACATACCCTTAGTTTGTCTTAGAGTCACATGATACTATAGTCCTATCATGCACCCTGGCCCTACTTTCATCATTGGTAGGCAACCTTGAACCCAACAGTCAACACTTCATCATTGGTCTTTGACTGGGTGGTTTTCCTTGTGTTCGACGACAAGACATCTATTCACACATGGGGATTTGTGCAGTGTATTGGATTCCATTAGCCTTATTGGTGGTTTCCTCGCCTTTGTCAGTAGTTTTCATCATTGGCTGCTATTTAGAGGGTCTTTTTCATGTACCGCTTGCACTTGGCACACGCGAAAGACGCACAGGGTCGTTGGTTTGTGAACATGTTCTTCGTCCGATTTCCACCAAATCATGAAGCTCCTGCTTTGTACCTCGTGCTGATTGATTAGAGATGCCTTAATGCTCTCCTTTCAGTGAGTCTCCTTCCATCGAATTCAGTTCATCTATTCCGGAAACAAGACCTAGAGTCTTATGAGTACCTTAAGGCTTGCAGTCATTAGTGGCAGGCCTCTCGCCATCAATAGTTGGGAATACATCAATGTCTCCTGATCGATGGATTCTTCAGGTGTTCGACACCAACTACTTTATTAACACTTGTAAGAATGTACTCAGTGACTTGATACCTACTTTCATTATCGGTAGGCTGCCTCACGTTTTTTAATGATATACCTCAATGACAGGTAATCAAACGATGTCTCATTGTGTTCGACCTCGACTCCTTTATTCACATGATGTAGACATGCGCCCTTGGTGGATTGTGTAGAAGACTTGAAGACATCAGTATGTGGCCACAACTTTCTTGACCTGTTGCTTCCTTTTCATTGAACTAGTAACTATATGACTTCAGTGATCATGGGAGATCAAATTGTACTCCATTGTATACAAATATCTTCAGATTAATTTTGAGACTAGTTCTACTGGGCCTTGTTCGTGACTATGACAAATTTTGGCATGTAACCACATTTGTATTTGCCTATTCATGGCCACAAACAGTTGTTTGGTATATTTTCACATGGATCTGCAGTGTAATTCTATTGGCAGCCATGTATGCCAAGTCAGTACAGAATGTAATGAGCAATTAGTTCATCCAGCTGGTTCCCCATCACTCCAATTCTAGGTTGTTTATAATGTATTTCGGCCATCACAGATACTCCTCTGACCTCACACATTAGGGGGCATTTGTTATAGCAAGATTTGTCTCACCCTATGCAATCTTGCACATAAGCCATTTTTCCATTTCCCTATGCAAACTTATCATCCCTGTTTGTAAAATCCAGAGCTAAAAATACTTATTTTTCCACATGTACGCATCTTGCCTACTATACAACATGCGTATACACATGCTGCTCCACTACAACCCGTGTACATCAGGATTTGTGCCAGAAAATGAAAATTAATGTCGGGTTTCCATGTCACGACAAGAGATCTATGATCCTTGGCCTTCCATATACTGAAAACGTTTTGACTCGGCCCTTCAATTCCATATTGAAGGCTATAAATGGGGCAATTCCGAGCTATGGAAAGAAGAGAAAGAATTCAACTTTGAGAGCAAAGTTATTCTGGAGAAATTATTTACTTCATATTGAGTTTGCACCCCTTTGTCCTTTAAGTCTAAACAAAATGTTCAACCCCAAGCTCTTCCCTTATTGATTGAGAACCTCATTGTTTCTCTCTTATGAGATTTCCTTTGGTGGAGGATTGAAGTGGTAGAGGCCCAGCTGGAAGGAACTTAGTTTCTCGGTTCTGAATCGTGCTGACACGAAAGTCTGTAACATTTTCACTTCTGCTGATCATATATTAATAGAAATACTCTTTTCCTATCCAATTGATATCTTGCAAATATTTGAATTATTATTCCATGGGCGTATTTGTCATGTTTATTAATGGATTATGCTATTGAATGTGCTAACATAATTTATTATCACCATATGCTTACTTTGCTTGGTTGTTGAGGACTAGTTGAAGGTATATTGCTTTGGGTCAAGTGCTAAATGGTGGACTTCATCAAACATCCGGACGAGGTATGCCTTTTATCTTGTCTTGCTAGCATATTTGTTTTCATAGCATACTTGAGAAGAGAGTTGATTTCTGCAGTCATTTCCCTCTGTTGTGGTTTACCCTAGCCATAAAGAGATTTTCCTTGTAACATTGGTACCCGTGGATGATTTTTTGGTCAACTTAACATATTTGGATTCACATGACCAATGTTGATCTTGGGAGCATCATTTTCAGTTGGCTATTGAGTTTCGATATCTTCAACGTGGAGCTCACACATGCATGTGGAGATGGGACCCATGTTTACAGTGGAGTTTGGACTACTTCAACATGGTGGCTAACACTTCTACATGGGACCTTGGTTCTCCAACCTACTTCAACATCATGGTCCACAAGGTGATTTTAGGGGCGAAATTTCGCCCCTGGGCGAAATTAAGGGGTTTTGAATTTTGATGGGGCGAATTTTTTGTGTTGGAGAGGGATGAAGATCTTTATTATCATTCGCCCTCCATTTATTAAAAAAAAAAAATGTTTAAAGGGTTAGCGCATGGTTTATTTACCACGAAGAGGAAAAAAAAAATTTTTCGCCGGCTAAAATTCGGGCCAAAACCTTCCATTCGCCCCTATTTTTAGCTTAAAAGTTGGGTCATAACCTTCCTCGCCCCGATTTTTAGCTATGAAGATTTCTAGAACCATTTTCGCCGTCCCCATCTGCTATAAATCGGGTTTCCAGCAGTTATTCACTCCAATTTCATGTTCTGGGTATTTAAATGCGAAGTTGAAGGACAAATCCTCCGTAGAGCTTAAATATCATTTCATTTTTTATCAACAGTTGGATATATTCTCTGATATAAGTAGGATTCACTCAAATTCATAGAGTGGACGGCCACCAGATTCACAAAGATCCTTTTGTATAACTTTTATTTACTCATAAATATTGTTGATTTGTTTCTCTATATATTTTGCTAAGCAATTTGTTTTTTGTTCTTTGTTGAATAAGAATTGGTAATAATGATCGATGTAGTTTAAAATCTGGCCAAGACCTTTGGTTAAAGGGATGATCTAATAGCACTGATTTAATGGAACTGACTAAAATCGAAAGTAAGGGAGATTTTGATGATAATCGCAATTGTGAGTTGAAATTTTTTCTTCACGTAGATCTCGGGAGTTTTGTTAATATAATACCAGACAATAGCAAAAATGTAGGCAATGCTTGAAGCAAGATTACTGTGCCAACTTTATTATAAAATTGTCGAACGAATAATTTATGACACATTGTCGTTTGTTTTTTGCGTGACCATATTTCTCCCTTCATCGATCAGAGCAGACTGTTCATCAATCCAATAATTTGGTCGTGTCGGCCTCTAATTAGTTTTAAAACACGTAATATAAAAAAATACGCAACAATTTTTAAATTTCTCGATAAATTTCCTTGCCAGTGAAGGAATGGCAGTGAAAATTTTGTCCAGACACTGTTAGTATGTATAGCGGGTCTACCAAACTTGGTTCGTTGGACTGCATGTATAAAATTGTTAAGAATGGTGGGAAGCTTCTCGACTGTAGAAAGAAATCAGAGCTATGATTTCCAGGCAATAATTTAACTAATATTAATGTTTAGTTTGACTAAACTCGGTTTTGATTTAATTTAATAACAATAAGACGGAGTAAGCGAGAATACATTTTAAAATAATCGTTTGATTACTTTATTTTTAGTAATATGTTTATTTATTTTGATTGTGATTTCATGGTTTTTTATTGTATATAAATCCAAAAAGTGAATTATTTAACGTATTTTAAATACAAAGTTATAACACTTAATCCCACAGAAAGAAATGAGTAATTATTTATACTATCATTAAATATACCCCAATGAATCTCCAATTTAGAAACAAGTTTGATTTGCAATTATGAAATATGATTACGGTGATTAGTGCACTTTAGAACAACGAAGTTTGATATCCAATTATCAAATATGATTACAGTGAGAAAGAAATGAATAATTATTTATACTATCATTAAATATACCCCAATGAATCTCCAATTTAGAAACAAGTTTGATTTGCAATTATGAAATATGATTACGGTGATTAGTGCACTTTAGAACAACGAAGTTTGATATCCAATTATCAAATATGATTACAGTGGTTAAGATTAATGTATATCTTTTTATTTGTATAACTAATTGGGTAATAAGAGTAGTCATCTAATAGGGTATAACACAACTCTCTCTAAAGTGTACTTTTATTTATGAGATATATTTTGTACACGCTGTTTATCACATTGTAATAGTTAATGTCCATTTTTGGTTTTAAATTCATATTTATTTTTGGTTTTAAATTCATTTGAAAATATGTACATATCAATGTATTTTATCAATATAATATTGAATATCTTGAAAATCACAAATATTATATAGCAATGTGAAAAAGTTTAATGTAAAAAGACTTAATAGAAACTTTCTCTTCTAGAAAGATATTCCTCTAAAATGTTCTTTAGAAAATATAAGTAGAAGGTATGGGAAAGTCTTGTCTTGAAAATTATTGTCATAGAGCGTTGCTCTGCTGGAGTTTCCCCCTTGAAGAGGCAAGCGAACTTTACTTTCTATCAATAAAGGTATCATTTTCGATGTTGTTATTATCTATATTTTGTGGTTCTAGTGATATTTTCTGCAATATTCTATTTTTGTTTATTATAATACATTTGGTACCTTACACATGGTATCAGAGTTCTTTCCTCTGTAGAAATTGTTGGAATTTTTTTTTAGGCTAGAGAGGTGTATTGTCGGTGTCTTTAAAGCACATAGATTTGTCCTTCAGTGGGTAAAATTGTAGATGGGGAAGACTGCATGCAAGAAATAAAGACAGTTTCACAGGGTTACTTTAAACAAACATTACATCTTGTTGAAAACCTATGTAACTAATGTTGGTACCCCTACGAGAAGCACGACATCAGACAAAATATATACATGACCATCATTCCCATGTATGATTAGGTATATTAGGAGTCCCTATAGGTCTTCTGAAACCAACTCTAGATCAGTCAATCGACTGCCTAAATGCTATAGTGACACTGAGAACATCACTCAGGAAGATACTCTCTAGTACCTAGGTAATCAGGTAGTATGGCTAAGGGCATGGTCAAGCCTCCTTATTTGGTTCCATGATATATTGGCTCGAGTACTATTGTTCAACTTCATATATATATCAGAGAGCTATAGCACATGTAAAACCCATGTTCATAGGAACCTTGAAAACCATAACCCTTGGGAACAGAATAGAACATAATAGAAACAAAAGGGCATTTTTTTTCGTGCAACCATGCCGTTTGCATCAAGGTTGCGAAATTCCTACACAATTGTCATTGTTAACAATTTGGGCATTCTTTCACTACAATAATCTTCACGCCAGAGCATAACTCCGCAGGAGTTAAGAAAAAAAATCGTACCATTATTCGGGACCTATCCCATTGTATTTCTCTCTTCACCTTGATCATCATGGTACCTATAACTTGTAAGAATTC
>JASDQU010250300.1:4193-16364 GCA_032191745.1 Picea mariana | reverse complement strand
TTCTGCAGTTTAGAGTACAACTTCCCTAATTCGGAGTTGTGGTGTTGTAGGGTCCGGATATGAATCTTTAGTTTTGTACCTATTGACTATCATCGATCTTCTCAGTCTTGACCATAACCGACCTTTCTTCCAGTTTTTCTCTATGATGGACTGGTTGTGGTATGCTAGTGTTCTTCTTCTCCTCATAAGTTTTCCTTTGATGATTTGGCTTGACATAAAGTTTTGTTGTCATGTGTAGCTCTCAAATTGGACCCCAGACGTGATATTAGCATGTGATTGCGTAGGTTGTCGAGGGTGGTTTGGAACCACACTTCTCCAACTTCAGCAATCAACTACCAATTTCCACGTACTTCACAAGATATACCATGGTTTCAATTGTGGAACCTCTCTAGGAGATTAACGTTCGGGTGATTTTTATTTTCGCAATGAATGTGATTCATCGATCAATTTTTCAATCTATGATCTAGGTGACCCTATTACTTTAGCACCCCTGCTAAAGTTTTATCCATCTGCCAATTTTAAAATTCTTCTAACCATATTTAAAGATGGCGCCAATTTTTCCTATCCTCGAAAGGAAGATCAAACCAGTGACACTAACACACCCTACTGACTGAAATGAATTCCACGTGTCTCCAACAAATGAATGGAAGGCATCTTAGGCTCTTTTATGTTCATGAGATTTTGAATGCAGAGCATGAATATCTCTTGTAGGATGATCTTCTGGAGTGAAGTGGTATTTGTCGTCACAATCAATGACATGTCATAAAAAGAGAGTGACACGTGTCACCTAAAAATAGCATAGATGACGCAACCAAAGGGCCTAAAATGAGTGCCACATGTCATCTGGAATCAATCGACAGGTGGCATATGAAATGTTAGCTGAAGAATACCTTATGATAAAGGGGCTTTGGCACTTCGACACTTTGACACTTCAGATATTTGCATTTGTTCTGGATTGAAATCTCCTGGAGTGATGTGGCAGTTCGAGGCTCTGACACTTCAAGGCTCTAACACTTTGGTGTTTCAGAGAACTGTGTTTGGTCTGAATTGAAATCTCCTTGAGTGAGAATCTCATGGAGTCATTAACCACACTTATTCCTAATTAAACCGATATTAATATATCTTATCATTAATCATTTCAGGACCTCGGGACTCTGGATCTTCGGGGTTCGGGAGCTTTTGAATGCCGAGTATACACATCACCTGTAGTAACATTTTTGTGGAGTGACATGGCCGCATGATGTCATAGTCAAAGACATGTCAATAAAATAAGAGTGACATGTGTCACCTAGGAAAGAGCAGATGATGTAGCCAAAGTACCATAAATGAGTCCCACGTGTCATCTGGAATCAACTGACAGGTGGAAAATGACGTGAGATGAAAAATACTTCAACACTTCGGGGATGTAGTGCTCTATTCTTGTTTTGGATCAAAACCTCTTAGATGAACGAACTCGCTAAGTGATGGGGAATTTCAGACTCACTTCAACAATTCAGGGCTCTGGAACTTAGAGGCTTCGCACTTGTTCTGGAGTGAAATTTCCTGTAGTGATAATCTCTCGGAGTGAAACTTCATATTCTTGTTGTTAAACCTCACGCAATTTTGAAACCCCGAATGCATGAGAGTTGTCGATCTTAATTGAATTTTGGATCTCCACCATAAAAAATTTAACCTTTATGTTTTCTCACAATCTAAGCCCGAAATGGATTGATGCGTCTTTCTTTTTGGATGTTTCCTGCATAGACAAAGGAATTGGTCGACCTGCTTCATGCTCAATTAGTGATAAATATGATGACAAGTATTTTCAAACTCAAACCAGAACATGTAATCACTTTTTAAGAAAGAAACAAATGGTGCAAAATAAGTAAAGACGAGTAGGGGCCATTGAAGTTGAGTAATTAAATCATGGAGAATAATCTTAGAAAACACAAAAAAAAAACATACTTGATAGATGTATAGGGTAAAGGAGGGAAAGGGCAGGGGTACAAACCTAGGTTACAACATTGGATCCAACCATGGATAGAAATTCCCTGTGAGGTGATAAGAACAGTAGATCGGGTGCCTTACCTCTCAAAATCTTGCTCCCACTTGTTGTAAATTACCTTTGTTTATATCTATCATCCATGTATATCTATCACTGTCTCTTAGGCATGCATCTCTGAAACTCAAAATTGTAGCTACACCCCAATGCCTTTGTTGGGATATGGAGTCTTTTATTCAAACAAGCTATTGAAAACAAACACACTGAAAAAAAAATATGTGAACTGAAAATTAAATGCTCGAACTATGAGCTTACTCTCCTACTCCTAGTTTGTTGAAACTTTCTACTCAGGTATAAGAATATTTCCATAGTAACCATTCAAGCAATTGATCTATTAACTGGATTTCTTGAACCTTCTTTGTGAAAATAAAAGTTTTAAAATGGAATGACAAATTGCTCTGAATATGAGCCCCACACATGGAGTGAAACCATGATAGAGCATAAAAACTGGTAAAATCCTCCAAGTATGCATCCATAGGATGATAAAAATCATGACTAATTACCTCTGTATTGATAGTAAACTCATGTTGTTTCTAGTCCAGATGTAAAGACTTCCCTTGTAAAAAACCTTCCTAAGTAAAAACAATGACATCCTCATTTTTGAGACCCAAAAATGTAATGGGAAAATGTTGCAATTTGTTTCCACTGTTGATTTCTCCCTTTAAGTTTAGAGTGGAATTTTCATCACTACTAGAAGCATTTGAGGAAATGACAAATGCATCTAGAGTATTGTTGCTGACATCTACAGTTCTGCTATCACAAGCATCACGGTCTTCATAAAATATTTGAGCAACAAATTTACCTTGCATTTGTTGATTACTTTCATGTACATATATGTTTTCATCATATTTCAAAGTAGAGGCATCATAAAAATCAGAGGGCAGTCGATTACTTCCATTTATTCTAGGGGTAGGAACAATTGGTGTAGTGAGGTCATCATTTGATGAGAAAGAAAACATGTTCAATTGATCATGTAGCTCCTTCTCATTTTCTTGACAAAAAATTAAATACATATAATCCTRAAGGTTATCATAAGTCAATAATGTGAGCTAATCCCYAATATTTACAATCATATGTTGAGGGGAAGCAACTTGGTTTTTGGAAAATTGATCATCGCTTTCTACAAAAACTTCATGAAATTCATCATTAACAAACTCATTCATTTTCCCATAGCTAAGAAAAGGTTCACTTGTACATTTAAATTCATCTTTGTGATAATCATCAATATAGTTAGCTTCAAGAATAGAAAAAACTGATTTATTAGCTTCAGGATCTTAGGAAGAATACAAATCTGAAAGTGATGCATTAGTATGCTGAAAATGAAAATGTGGATCAGATTTCCGCCATCCATATCCTTCCTTGGGTTCCTATGTATCCAAATATGATTTATGTTTCTCATAAACTTGTTCTTGTTCCAAATCTTCATCCAAAACTCAATTTAAGAGCCTTCCACAAGCTTGGATGTTGTCCTCAATCTCCTCTACATCAATGAACATCTGTTGTAATGACGATGACCTTCTCTCTCTAAGAAAAAGAACTAGAGCAGGGTGTTGTGCAATTCTATATTACACCATGAAAGAAACTTCAGTAGGATGAATTTCCATGGGCATATTAAGATAAAAATTATGAAACCTTTTATCGAATACAATAACAACTTCATCTTTCTCCCTTCTCAAGGCGTATAAATTTGATAGTTATTGTTCAAAGGATTCGTTCTCACCCCAATACCTAAAAAACACATTACACAAATCAATCCATGAAATAATAGAATCAACTTCCAAATTTCTAAACCATAATGATGCATCTCCAAATAAATATTTGCAGAATATCCTCATAAGTAAATCCTCGTGCATAAGTTGAAAATTATCAATGAAATTTTCAAAAGTTTCCAAGTGCTTCTAAGATGCAACATGGTCTTCTCCATTGAACATAGGAAGGTAATCAATAAAATTGGGAGGATAGGCATGGAGGATAATTGGAAGCTTCAGGGGTTTGTAATACTTCTTGATCCCAGACTGAATTTCGGTAAGTTGATTACAAGGTGGAACAATGATTTCAATAAGTGATGAATTGGATTTATTATTCACAGGCTTACATTACTGGTCATGATCTAGAGAATTTTGGAGATGACTAACATTATGGTTAGTGGGTTCAAATGAAATAATGAGATTAAGATGAATAATGAAAGAGGGCAGATCTTCTCTTCTCAAGGATGGATTTACCACCGTAGGCTTATAATCATCTGAGTAAACAAAGAATAAGATAATTTTTTTCACACGTAAAGGAAAATACATAAATGAACTAATGAAGATAAATATGATCTCTTTGAAAAAATTAATGTCTTGGTACCTGTTCTTTCCCATCCACCCTTTCATTTTCTATCAGCCAGGCTGATCTTCTAGTGGACTGTTTTGATTGTGGAATTGCCAGGTGAAAGATTGCAGTCACTATGTGTGTCTGGCTTTTGTTCACCATAAAAAACCAGATCTGATCATTTTCATTCTCCCAGAGAAATATTTCTTCATTACTCTATTCCCCAGTAGTGACGCCAAAATATGTTGGTCCTAAAATATGTACCTGATTGCTAAAGGGAAGAGCTAGGCCACCTCGAGTTTTGTAATGGTTGGGTTTTTTGGTTTTGTTGGTCAGTTGGAGGGTTGGTTTACCAAGACAAGAATATGGTTGGGTTTGAAAAATGTTGTAGATGAGGGTCCTCCTTGGCTGGTGGCACACAAATGAGAGACAACCAAAATAATAGAGGTAAAAACAAAGGGAAACAACAAACTACTAAATGAATAATATGTTGCCATAAGTTTAATACTTAAAATATTATTTCAAGACATTAAACATATATCAAAAACACAATTACTCCCACAGGTTGCAATAGAAACAAATATTCACCAAAGCATTAGTTTTTTTATAGGTTGCATATCAGTAAAGACAAGTTATACAGTAGCTGAAGTTAATGAATTGTACTTTGCACAAATCACAAACTGCACTCAAGATTAGAGAAAAACACATATAGATTTGGGAAAATATAAATTGTCATCAAGAGTATATTCACCAGGTGGAGAGATTTAATCCATGCATCAAATAGGTTCAATCAGTCTGATGTATTGATATTCTTCCCCAAAAAATGAACCTTCAAAACATACAAAAACTGCATATTTATCAAAGTTGTAGAGGTTGTCGTCCATCTGGGACTAAGGCTTAACTCTACACTACTAGTTGTAAAACAACTTATTAGCTTAACTAAATATTGTTGAAGTATATTTAGGTATACTTCGAGCTTGAATTAATAAAAATATGTGGTTTTTATCACACAAAAATGACCAATTATGATGACTTAATCTAACAAGAGTCTTGAACTTCAGTAACTAAAACTGCTACTAGCAATTAAACTAGACTGATGCATATGATGGAGTGAACTGATATTTGACATAAAATGACTAGGAGTGACAAAATTGAGTTCTTTATCGAGCACTGGAATCCATGCGCATTGTTGGATGCCACTGGGAGATAAGTGGATGTGTTGGTGACATTCTTCCTCAACTTATCTCCTAGGGGGAGAAGCAAGTCTTCTGGCACTTTTTTTGGAGTCTTTGATACGTTTTCCACAGTTTAGAGTATGACTTCCCTGATTCTAGGTTTTGGTTTTGCAGGGTCCATATCTGAAGCTTTAGTTATATACTTGTTGAATATTATCGAGCTTCTTTGTCTTGACCGTAACCGACCTTTATTCTTGTTTTTCTCTGTGATGGACTGGTTGTGGTCTTCTAGTGTTATTCTTCTCCTCGCGACGTTTCCTTTGATTATTTGGCTTGACATCAAGTTTTTTGTCATGTGCAACTCTCAGATTAGACCCTAGACATGATATTAGCATGTGATTGTGGAGGTTGTCGAGGGTGGTTTGGACACACACTGCTCTAACTTCCACAATCAACTATGAATTTCCACGTACTTCACAAGATATACCATGGTTTTAATTGCGGAACTGCTCTAGGAGATTAACGTTCGGGAGATATTTATTTTCGCAATGAATGTGAGACGTCGATCAGTTTTTCAATCTGTGATCTGGGTGACCTTACTACTTTAGCACCCCTACTAAAGTTTTATCTATTTTCCATTTTTTAAATTCTTCTAACCATATTTAAATATGGAGCCAATTTTTCCTATCCTCAAAAAGAAGATCAAACTAGCGACACTAACACACCCTAGTGCCCAAAATGAATTCCATGCATCTCCGACATATGAATTCCATGCATCTCTAGAAAATGAATGCCACGGGTCTCCGGATCTTCGATGTTCGAGAGATTTTGAATGTAGAGAATAAATATCTCCCAGAGGACGATCTCCCAAAGTGATGTGGCAGTTGTCATCACAATCAATGACATGTCATAAAAAGAGAGTGACATGTGTCACCCAAAAATAGCTTAGATGACGCAACCTAAGGGCCTAGAATGAGTGCCATGTGTCATCTAGAATCAACCGAAAGGTGGCATATGACACATTAGCTAAAGAAGACCTTATGAGAAAGGGGCTTCATTTCTTCAGTGCTTCAGCACTTCGACACTTCGGAGATTTGTGCTTGTTTTGGATTGAAATCTCCCGTAGTGATAGTCTCTTGGAGTGAGATGGAATTTCAGGGCTCTAGCACTTCAAGGCATCGACACTTCGGTGTTTTGGAGAATTGTGTTTTCTCTAAATTGAAATATCCCGTAGTGACAATATCGCAAAGTCATTAACCGCTCTTATTGCTAATGAACTCGAGATTAATGTATATTATCATTAATCATTTCAGGACTTCGAGACTCCGACTCTTCGGGGTTCAATATATTTTGAATGTCGAGTATACATATCTCCTAGAGTAATAATGTTGTGGAGTGAGTGATGGGTTGGTTGGTCAAGTCATTATAAAATTGATCTTTGATAACTTATTTTTCTTTCTTTTGTGTGAGGACTTTGATGACTATCAATATTTATCCTCAGATGATATTGTCTGTTCTATGGACGAAATTCTCTATTGTTGTACTAACGGCTAAATTTATGGAAGCAAGAATGTTCTGCTGGGTCATTTCCTCTTTCTCTACATCCTAGTGAGGGATGATAGGGTGAATCACAGGGGATTTCACCTCATTTTGTTGATTCTCTAGACTCTCTATCAATATTCCTGGTATCTCACTCGCTAGAATTGACTACAGATTATTATTAGGCTGATGGGTATCAACTTGTTGTATTTCCCCCACCGAAAATTTAAATTGTTTTTGGATGGTCAGTTTCTCCATATCCACAGAGGGATGAACCCATTGGTTTTGTATCTGGTTGATTGACTGTTGTTGTTGTACTGAATTAGCAGGGTGAGTCGACTCAATTGGTATCTCATCAACCAATTGTTTTTGTTGTGTTGAGACTATCTCAATCTCTTCCTCATTTGACTCTATTGGTTGGTTGGATTCTTTTGATTCCGACGACTCAACGATTATAAGGTAGATTTTCTCTTTCTTTGTTTGTCGTTATTCTATTACAACTACCGGCTCGGTCGAGGGTGATTCTCTAGTTAGGTCAATTGTTGCGTCGACCGCCTTTTTCTTGCCTGGTGTTTTTCTCGACCTTGTCTCCCATGCTGTCATGTTTTTTCTTACCTGCGTCGACCCGACGATGGTAGTCTTGGATTCCAGATGTTTCTGTCTCTTAATTCCTCTTTTCTCTATTTGTCAGATTCTGCTCCTTATTTTGATTACTTGTTTCTTCTTTTCCTTTTCTTTTTGCATGTCCTCTTTCATTCGTGGTCCTATTGATGAACTGTAGATTCTTTTCATGGTGTTAGTATCTTGTTGATTTTTCTTTATTTTTTCAGCAATCTTGGTTGTTTTGCTCGACAATATTGCCTGGAATTATGGGTCATTGAATTCAATGCCTTCATTTTATTGGAAGGTTTCCCTCTAGATTTCTTCGGTGTCGATTACTAGATCTTCCTCCTTAGCATCCTTTTTCCCTTTATCATTTTTGGCCATTTTCTTTCTTTTCCCTAGAGATGGGTTTGCAGGGTTGATTGCTACAACTTGCAAATCTTCAAAAAAAGGTATTATATACAACTCTTCTTCACTTTCTTATTATTTCTCTATTTCAGTTAGGGGAAGTATTAAAGGTACCCTAGGTTGTTGTGCTTCTAGAGGGATTTTTATTTCCTGGTTTATCTATATTTCAAGCTCCAGAAATATTTCTTTTGTCGTCGATTGATAATGAAACTCTTTTGGTTCTGGGGCCAAATCGAATCCACACTAGAGCTTTGTATAGTTGAGCTCAAGATGAATGTGGAAGGGTTTTCATAAGGTCCGAAAAACTACTTGCTCGACCCTCCATTTGTGTGAGATTTGTTTTAGGATTTAGACCCATAGTCGGAACATTTCTTGGGAAGGAAAAAAAATAGAAGCGCCTATCTAATTAGATGAGAATATTCTATATTTATCCATCGTTGGGACTTTCTTTACGGTGAATGTTTTTTCTCTGACAGGACCAAATTTCTCCATTTCTAGCCAAATTAGCAAGGATGGAAATTATATGGCCTTACTGGAATCTTGGAACTCTTTATAGTTGGTCTGGATTATGTCAGCTAAGTGTTCCGACTAGTTGAGCCTTTCAACATTGTTATAGACCTGGCCTATTGATTCAACCATCATCATTTTCACATATGATGCTTGGCCTGTTAGTGTGAAGCATATAGACACAATTAATGCAGACCAACGTCCCTTCAGATCAGTGATTTTTTTAATGAGAAACCCCTTAGAGTTCTTTTATATTGTCAATATTGTTAAAAACTGCATCCAGTCATTAGCGCTAGATGATTTTGGTACCTTATTCCCTATATTCGGGAGGCTAGTAATACAGTGAATGAGTCCCCCCATTATTACTATGGGATTCTCTAGCCAGGGGTAGCCTTGGTGATACCGACTAACGATGAACTTTGTTGCTTCTTCCTTCCATTGTCCCATGTCGGTGACTTATGGAGCTCCCAGTATGTGTCTAATTCCTACTTTCTCCAATGTTTCTAGCTTCCAATTGCCATTCTCCATTTCCCATTCCGTAAAATTTTTCTAGTGTTTTCTCTAGTCCTCTTTCTCTAACCTTGACTACCATATATTCTTCATCCATATTTATAGTGGTGTTGCAGTCATTTGATCAAATATTTGTCTTGGTCGTGCACTCTTTGAAGTATCGATGAATTGTCCTCTCATCCTTGGCTTTTCTGAATCTTTATCAGTGATCTTCGTAAAATTGGTTAAATTTGTAGGTGTGCTTGTCTCTGTACTTAACTGTAGAGGTGAAAATAACAGTGATGCAAAGTTGTAAGCTTCTTAAAGATTTATAGCCGATACTAAAAGATTCAGATTGAACTCATCCAACTGTTCTCTTAATTTGCACCCTTCCGTCATAACTGATAGAGATACCACTAGGTCAAATGATTGGATATCTAGATTGTTGATTGATTGGCATTCATTGGGGTATCGTCGATCATTAAATGAAATGTCTTGTGATTGGATATTTTACGTGTTGACGTGACTAATATTTACATTGGCGGTTGTGAAATAGTCATCCATGTCATGTCGATCATTAATACTTTCTTTATTTTCATTGGTCCTTCCATGACACAAATTTAATGCATTTTCTTTATGCTTGTCGATGTTTCCTTGATTAGTATTATACTAAGCTATACCGATGAGGTCTCCTCTATTAATGCATGACTGATACATGGGTCGACCGACTGTTGTTCTTAAATCGTCAGTTTTTTATTTTTGGTGCGACTTAGTCAATGTTGTTGGTGACTAATGCGCTCATACATTTTGCTATCCCTCAATTGATCTATATGATATTAACATTCCCTGCACTCGCTTGATCTCAATCTGTCTCGATCACTTGATTGTATTTCCATTAGTATTTTCCGTAGGTGAGGTGATGGAGTGGTATGTCAGTCATGTCTTTTTATGCTTTGTTTTGGGCTCGACCATGGGCTTCTTCCTCTCTCCATTGTCATTCTTTGTTTATTTCTCTTTGATGCCTTGATGGATCTTTAATACTTAAAGTTTCATTGATGGTTTCCTATACCTAAAATTTTTTATAACCAAATTTTACTTATAAGACTAAGAAGGGTTTATTTTCATAAGTATATGATTAATCGATAATGTTCCAATTCCAACCAGAATGTTAGATTTGCATCCCGATTGGCAATTCCATGCTAGATTTTTCCAACAAGGTTCTTATCTTTCAATGGAGATATGTGTTTAGATGGGAACCATTAATTAATTTTTTGAAAGGGTGCCCCAATAGTCTTTGGAGTTGGACCACTCCAGTCAATCGAATATCCTTGACAACATAAGGCCCAAGCTATGCCATCTCTAGTTTTCTTGGTTTACCTTTTATATGACTATCATAAAACAAAACTAAATCTCCATTTTTTATATCCTTTTTCTTTATATGTCGGCCATGCCACGCTTTCTACCTTTTCTCTTGGACCTCTTGATGATGCATTGCGATTAGAATTCCTTCCTCTAGCTTGTTTAATTGGTGGAATCATTTGTTCATACTTTTTCTATTGTCAAATTTTGCTACAGTTGCAACCCTGTTGGGGTTGGTCCCGAAGTGAAAGGGAATACCAACTTCTTATCCATAGACAAGATTGAATGGAATATGACCTGTCAATCATTTATATGCTGATATATATGCCAATAACATTGCAAGAATCTTTTTCATCCCAGCCATCTCTATTGATGCCGAAAATATTTGTAAGTCCCTTATGTAACATTTTGTTAAAATATTCAAACGCCCCATTTTCTTGTGGGTGATAGGTTGTCGTTCGTCTATGGTCAATGAAAAATTTCACTAGCAATATTNCTCTAGTTTTCTTGGTTTACCTTTTATATGACTATCATAAAACAAAACTAAATCTCCATTTTTTATATCCTTTTTCTTTATATGTCGGTCATGCCACGCTTTCTACCTTTTCTCTTGGACCTCTTGATGATGCATTACGATTAGCATTCCTTCCTCTAGCTTGTTTAATTGGTGGAATCATTTGTTCATACTTTTTCTATTGTCAAATTTTGCTACAGTTGCAACCTTGTTGGGGTTGGTCCCGAAGTGAAAGGGAATACCAACTTCTTATCCATAGACAAGATTGAATGGAATATGACCTGTCAATCATTTATATGCTGATATATATGCCAATAACATTGCAAGAATCTTTTTCATCCCAGCCATCTCTATTGATGCCGAAAATATTTGTAAGTACCTTATGTAACATTTTGTTAAAATATTCAAACGCCCCGTTTTCTTGTGGGTGATAGGTTGTCGTTCGTCTATGGTCAATGAAAAATTTCACTAGCAATATTTTAATTGTTTCATTTACAAAGTGTGTACCCTAGTCGCTAATTAGTGTAAGAGGACAACCAAACCTTGTGGTTATATTCTCATAGATGAATTTTGTTGCGACCTCTTTGGTACATGATTCAACTCGCTTAATTTCTTCCCACTTAGTCACATATTCTACAATAGTGATGATATACTTAGCACTAGTTCTTATTTCTCTTTGTGGAAAGGGCCCAACAAAGTCGATGGCCTAGATTTCAAATGCTCAATTAGGATTTACCAAACCTTGTGATTATATTCTCATAGATGAATTTTGTTTCAACCTCTTTGGCACATGATTCAATTGGCTCAGCTTCTTCCCACTTAGTCACATATTCTACAACAGTGATGATATACTTAGCATCAGTTCTTCTTTCTCTCTTTGGAAAGGGCCCAACAAATTCGATGGCCTAGATTTCAAATTCTCGATTAGGATTTAATGAACTTAGAGGAATTTAATTTTTCCACATAGGTCTCCCAATCCTTTGACAACTATCACATTTTCTAACTTGATCCTGACAATATTTATGTATATTCGGCCACCACAGGCCTGCTTGCAATATCTTCTTCGTTGTCATGTCGACTTGAAAGTGACCCCCAACTGGTCCCACGTGAGCCTCATTAATGACGTCTTCCCTTTGTTTTTTAGGAACACATATCCTTACGAAGTCATCGATTCCCATTTTATACAGATACCCATTTATGATTGTGAAAGGTGCAACTTTCAA
>JASDQU010250298.1:0-17346 GCA_032191745.1 Picea mariana | reverse complement strand
TGTTTAATTAGATCTTTCCTATGCTGATTTGGTTATTTGGTTCATAACAATCTTCTTAGAATGGATTGCTTTATCAAGAGGAGAAACAAACTATGAGAACCAGACTGTTTAATTAGATCTTTCCTATGCTGATTTTGTTATTTGGTTCATAACAATCTTCTTAGAATGGATTGCTTTATCAAGAGGAGAAACAAACTATGAGAACCAGAGACAATTGGTCAAAACATATAGATCAAAACTTTTCCCAAACCCTATGCGAAGAATCAAAACAAATAGGAAATTAGTAAATAGCTCTCATTATTTATCTGCCTATGAGAAGCAGCCGCTGTTGAGATATGCTTTAATAGGACCAACAAAGGGAATACACCCTAGCAGGGATAATTTTATGGATGAAAATTTATTTCAGAATGTAGAAACCTTGGCGAATCTTACTAATCCTTAATGTGTAAACTATAAAATGTTTGGCGATATTTTTGTAAAAATATTCAAATTTATAAGGATTTTATATATTTTCTATAAAATTTGGGCTAAGGCAAAATAATTATTTTCTATAAAACTTAGGCGAATCACTTTTAGAAAAAATGGAAATTGGAAAAAAAAAAATTAAAAACATGAAAAATTAGCCCATAATAATATATACCCCTAAAATTTTCCATACACCCTAAAAACCAAATTAAGGAAAACACCACATGTTTTGTAAGAACACAACTAATAATAATGAATTCAACAGAAAACTCACCTTATGTAAGGAGATAAATAGACAATCGCATAGACCAAATACCGTTGTCTGCCCGTATCAAGCCAGGCGAACACCCAACTCTGCACGGAAAAGAAAACATAACAAATTCACTCATAAACCTAAGCCTAAGCATGTAATTTTATGTCAAAACAATTCTTGCAATCACTAAGGATATCTGAATTTGGAAACATGTTGACACAGTTGGTGCAGTTACACCCTTATACAAAACCCATATGGGTGGACCTAAAAGCCATATGGGTATATGTACATATGGATTTGAGGTACACCCATATGGYTGTGCCTCAACTCCATAGAAATATATATACATATGGGTATGCTGACATAATTGGTGTTGTTACACTCTTATATAAAACCYATAGATATATATACATATGGGTTTGACCTATTTGGAATCATGCTGATATAATTGATGTTGTTACATTCTTATATAAAATCCATAGGGGTGTGTCTGAAGTTATATGGATATATATACATATGGATTTGAGGTACACCTATATGGGTGTATGGGTGTGTCTGAAAGTCATATAAATATATATATATATATGAAATAGAGGTGTACTTATATGGATGAGCCTCAAACCTATATAGATATATATAAATATGGGTTTGACTTAAATTCATATATATAATATATATATATATACACCTCAAACTTATAACCTATATGGGTTTAACCTAAACCCATATGGGTTTCAGACACATCCATCATGTAAGTTTTGATATGTGTGGTGTGTGAGAAACCCATATGGGTGTGCCTCACGCCAGGCCATTTATCACTCAAATTAACCAAAAAAAATGTTCTGTTTTGTCTTTTGGGGAATGAAAATATAATTACCAGCCAATTGAACAGGGGAATAAAGCTTATAATGCCCATGGCAGCATATCTCACATCTTCCATGCTTTCCCCATCTTCAACATCTTCCATGCTTTCTCCATCTTCATCGTTACTCTTATCCCGAACAGGGAAAACAATAGAGTTCAGAACACAAGTTCCAATCGCTATGGCCAATGGGGCATCATGTGACAGTTCTGATCGGCATTGCACAGTTTTGATCTTGGGCCGATCCTAGTTTATTCAAGGATAATGGAATGACGGGCATCAAATAAAACAGTTCTGGTACTGTAAACACAAAAAATGAAATAAAATAGAATGACTCTAACCAAAAATCTATGAAAAGCATACCTTGAATCGACCATTACTTGATGTGAAGCGTTGCAAATATAAAGTTGAAGGGCCAACGAAGGAGCTTCTGAATGTTTTGTTCAGCCTGGATCCCTGAGGTTGTAAAGCATGGAATTGCTGAAGGGAGATCATGTTTCCCCAATTGGGCCGGTAACACGGGTCCCAGATATACCATTGAATTCACTCCATCCTTGCAAACTTAGTTGGTATCCATCACAGAGCGAAATAAGACTATGGGATATCTATTGTTTATTTATTGAGAATTGTTTATTTATTGAGAATTGTGTTAATACCGTTAAGAATGTTGTTCCTACTATTTTGTTATGGAGACAATATTATTTTTATTTTTATTAGTACTTGTTGGAGATTATTAGTCCCTGCCATAGGTATAGAGGGATTATAGTGATAAATCGTTGACTTCATATTAGTTTGTAGTTTGTTCTTTGATCACAAATATTTCCATATTATCTATTGTTGGAACAAGAAAATTGAAAACATCGATTTTTATATAAAAAAAAAGTTATCATATTTGTCATGATTTGATTGGACAAGGGATTGGAGGTCTTATTGTCGGCTTTGTTATTCCCAATGTTATATATGTTGGCATATCCAAAGTATTTGATCGTATATGATATTTTTGAATCATATATTTTGTTATGCATTCGTCGAAGGTGAATTAATGCTAGCATTAATTTGAATGTTTGGTTTAGCATTTTATGCTAGGTAAATTTATGGCAATGTTTGATACGGTGGCATATCCAAAGTTTGGTCTTCCAATACATTCTCTAGTGTTCGAATTATTGTTACAAAAAATATAATAATTTTTTTGGGATACGTCAGAGACCTGCCACATTGAATTTTTTTCTTAAATGTTTACAGAGCATTTCTGACAGACTTAAATGTTTACATAACAGGCTTGGTAGTGTTGAATGGTTACTTAACAGGCTTGTTACAAGACATTTTTTTCCATTTTTTAAATTTATATGCTTCAGCGGCATTGCTGGTTCACTGGTCCATTCTTGTTTTTTGCATCTCCACTGATTTCTTATTTGCATGTTGTTGTTGTTCTTGCTTGCTTGTTCGTGTTGTTGCAGTTTGCACGTTTGAGTTTTTGCAATCATGATTGGAACAACATCATTTCTGGGGGAGTGGTCGTTGCTTGCTTCTTTCTTCGTTGTATGTTGTTTATTGTTGCTTGATTTGACTTTGCAGGGTTCCAGTCCTACGCCTACAATTGGACCTTTTGGTGCTTCTTAGCTAGGTTCTTATTTGTTGCTTGTTCTTCTTTGCCTAGGGTTTGCAATGTTGGGATATTGCATCCGCAGTTGGATATCTGGCTACATTTTTTGCAGTGGAGTCTGCATAGAATACTATTAAGATAAAATAATAGACTAAAAAATTGCAATCGATGTAAATTGCATCTCTTATGCGTTGAAGCAGAGTTTGTCGGCCTCAAAGTATATTTCATAGCTGGCGATGTTTTTTCCATGGATTTTGTGTTACTATGGTTTCATAGTTATGAGAGTAGCTTTTGCTGTGTGAGCGATATAGTTGTTCTCTCCCTTTTATTTTCCTCTTGTAAACTATGTTTCTGACTCTATAGTTTCTCGCCTTTCTATGGTCATTCTGATCGACCGTCGTTCGGTTGCATACTTAGCCAGTTTTATGGACGCGGCTTCATGGATAGGTTGTATCGAACTATGACAGGTCGTGTTCGGTGTATACATTAGCATTCATGAATTAGTTTTCTTTAAAAGAATGGCTCCTGGACATAAGAGATTGAAATTTATCAAATTATAGGTTTCCTGGACAACATAAATTAATGATCGCAGGTTCTCAAGGTGGCGAGCTGAAAATTGGGCTCATGTTGTTCTGTGCCCTACAAATAGCACGGAGAGTTCCGCGATCATTCCGACCGACTGTCGTTTGGTTGCATACTTAGACAGTTTTATGGACGCGGCGTCGCGGATAGGTTGTATCGAACTATGACAGGTCGTGTTCGGTGTATACATTAGCATTCTCGAATTAGTTTTCTTTAAAAGAAGGGCTCCTGGACAGAAGAGATTGAAATTTATCAAATTATAGGTTTCCTGGACAGCATAAATTAAACATAGGAAATATGTAATTTTATAAAGTAGATATAGAAAGCATGCACGGAGCCCTCATCCCATACTTAGCCAGTTTTTGCATCGCGGGTTCTCGAGGTGGCCGGCTGAAAAATGAGCTTATGTTGTTCCGTTCCCTACAAATAGCACAGAGAGTTCTGCGATATACAAATTGACAATCGGACTTGCGGACTATTTGAATTGTAAGGGCCTTATGTCCAAAAAAATTAGCATTCTCGAAATAGTTTTCTTTACGTACGTTTTACATATGTTGGTGGACAAAAACACAAAAAAAAATAGTAGTAAGCATTTTTTGGATCACGGGTTCTCGGGGTGGCGGGCTCAAAATTGGGCTTATGTTGTTCCATGCCCTACAAATAACATGGAGAGTTCTGGGATATACAAATTGACAATCGAACTTGCGGACTATTTAAATTTCAAGGGCCTCGTGTCCAAAAAATTTAGCATTCTTGAATTACTTTTCTTTACGTACGTTTTACATACGCTCGTGGACAAAAACATAGAAAAATAGTAGTAACGTCTGTTACATAGGCCTCCATCCCCGCTACCTTCTGCCCTTCCCAATAGACATTAATTATGCTTTCAAAAACCAGAACCGACCAGACAGGTTCGAAAAGATGGGCTTTAATAACTGGAAAGTTCGAGGACATCTCCCATTAAAATGAATAGACAGACAAATATTATGGGATCTGGTAAAAAAATTTTGCCTGCATTTTGAATTTGCGAATTTTTTTTTTTTTGGCTTGTGTTGTTTTAGTTTTCTTAAAAGCTTCAGCATAGTCCACGAACGTGTCACCCACAAAGGCCTTGACGTCATGTCTCTCTTTAATATTGTACATATATTAGATGTCAAATTTGAGAATCTGCTCGGATATGGGAATTTTAATACGTGTTGTTAGTCACTATTGAATGTACATATTCGAAAAGATTTGCATTAATAAGCGAAAATATCGAGAACATCTGTCATTAAAATGAATCAACACAAAATCTACGGAAGATCATACAGCGTTGCTTTTAAATACTTATTTCCATTTCTCTCTATCATCAAAGAGTTGCACTTTAGGGTGCCTTTGTTCTAATGTTCTTGGTCATGGACATGTAAGACAACTTAGAGATGCAATTGAGGCCCAGATGAAAGAAGAGAGACTAGTTTTATGTGACGTGAGCTTTGAGTAAAAAAAAAACTTTGTTATACAAGAGAAACTCAGAGAGGAGGAAAAAAAAAAAGAACAAGTATGTTCTGGTTGGTGTTCTCCCTGTGTTCGATGCTTTGGTTGGTTGAAAAGGCTGCCTGGAGATTTGTTTGTTGAACTTCTTTGTTTTCTTGCTGGGGATTGTAATGGATTTTGAGGTCACGTGCAAAATAGTTTTCGTTTAAGTATACAGTTTCTTCCAACAACACAGATTTGGCAAGTGTATCGAATTCTACATATTCCAGAAGAATTTGTCTTCCTCGGGGGCGACACATTTATAGTGGCTTGCAAAATGGTCTGTCATGTTCGTAAATGACGCGAAATATTACTCCATTTGTGAATGTAACCAGAGACGGGTAACCGAAACTGTATGGGTGGATAAAATGACATATTATCACTACAAAAGTTTCTATTTCAAAGTTTGATGAGCTACATGTGGGTCTGGTAACTGACTTGACAGAAAGCCATGTTCTTTGTCAAAATTTGTTCGGTTTTCTCTGGATGTAGTTGCAGACTCCACATATTTAGTGTCACATCCGAACATTTCAGACCTTTCTATGGGATGCCATACCTCCACTGCCATGAGGAAAGATATATTATAATGCCATCTGCAACATTTGATACACTTGCCAGACCTATGTTGGTGCGTTCTACAGCATTTGTTGCACTTGCCACACCTGTGTTGCTCGAAGAAGCTATGTACCTCAACAGATTTTCATTTTGCAGTTGGGTTGGACATTTCTTCCAATTTACTGTAATAAAGCAAAGAAGTTCAACATACAAATCTTCAGGCAGGCTTTTCAACCAAACAGATGATCGAATACAGGAAGAATATTAGTCACAACATACTTGAATTTTTTTCCCCTGCCATAGCTATTGTGACATAAAACGACTCCGTCCACTTTGAAATCGGTCTGAATTGCATTTCTAAGTTGTCTCAGATGTCAAGGGTCAGGAACATTGCAAGAAAAGCACCTTAAACCCCAACTTTTTGACGGCAGAGGGAAATTAATACTTGACAAAGAATGGAATGTTGAATAACCAGCCATTGCAAGCAGGCCATATCTGGAAGAGACAAAGGTATTCAAAAAACTGGGATAGATGTAGTTGGCAGCACCAATTAAGTACAAAACCCAAAATTGATATTCAACACTTTTTTTACGAATAAAGGGTTTTAACGTCAAGAAAATTGTCAAGAAGCTTCATCAATGTACATATTTTTTATTGGTCGGCAACAGGCCAAATCGCAATCCTTGTGGAAAATAGCCTCAATTGTATTTTGTAACCCATCTTATTTGAATATAGAATAATTTCGGTTTATTTTTTAATAGTATTTTCCAATTTCCGGTATTTGTTTTGATTTTGTTTTGTACCTTCTTCCCCTGTGTCGTTAAACATGGACGACAAGCTTTTCTTTCTGTTGCCCACTACTTCAATCTAAATAAAGCCGGCTCTGTTTTTTCTTTACATTTTACATTTAAGAATAATTTTTCATAAGCCATACTTATGGGGCGTCGGCCCTGTATTTAAAGAAAGAAATTGGAGGACTCGTCCTGCTTCCATTCTTCGGGTCCCATAAATAGAATGAATTAATGAGTTACAACAAGGCGGCTCAAGTGTTGACGCAATGTTCCTGTTCAGTATGTTGGATATATTGCAGCTTCTTCTATTTGATAATATCCGTGCATATATACTAATATCAGTACTATTGGAATAAATACAAAAAACTTCATCTTCGGTAAAGCTTAGGCAATTATGTTTGGGTTTGCGGTATTAAACAACTATGTTCCCTATTCCGTCATATACATCTTGCAGCCAAAGAACTTTCGTAGTCTGCAATTTATGCTTTAACTGCTGATAACTCACCAGGTGTTCGAAAAGCTTGGCATTAATAAAGGAATGGTTGAAGCTGTCTTAATTACTTAAATCACACCAAATTTTGATTACATTTAATTTAATTTAGATATTGATGTTTATGGAGAGTCAGCGTTTTCTCATGTCATTGCAAGGAATAGAAGATGAATAGATGATAAGGAGTTTATCTCATTGAGACCACAATGCAAATTCATGTTTCTTGTTGTGTCCAATCAAAATTTCCGTGGTTTCAACGAAATTTGCGAACCGAAGAGCATCCTGCAAATTGGGAGATCATTTGCATTTGAAATAGAAACAATCCATTAATATATATTAGTATGAATACTATTCAGATAAATATGAAAACTTTCTCCATTAATACATACTAGTATGAATACTATTGAAATAGATATCAAACCTTTCTCTTGGCCAATACTTAGCCAATTATCTTGCCGCCAGGCCCCAGGTTCACGATACCCAATACCTATGTCCCCTGTTCCATCATATACATCTTGCAGCCAAAGAACTTCAGTGATCTGCAGTTTATGTATTTACTAGTGAGAACCCAGCAGGGGTTCGAAAACATTACCATAAAAAAAAAAGGTTTTTTTGACTATTAGATACTTATCCCTTTTCCCCTTTTCATTTTCCCGTCCATTATGGCCTTCTGGTTTTATACTTAGTCGTCTTTCTATGATGGGCAGTTGCAGGGTTCGCGGGCTGACATATCTTCATCTCCATCTGTATCTTCACATGACAAATCCGACCGACCGTTGTTCCTTTCCATACCTAGGCAACTTTATGGTCGCGGTTGCCGGGTTGGCGCATACGAACTAGCCTTTTCTTCTTCTCGCTCATTCTTGCTTTCTGGATATATACTTAGTTGTCTTTCTATGATATCTGGTTCTAGAGTTGGCGAGTTGACATGTCTTCATCTCCATCTATATCCTCACACAACGGATCCGGCCGACCGTTGTTCCTTTCCATACTTAGCCAATTTTATGGCCGCCACTACGGGGTCGACACTTGCGAACCCAGTTGTTTATCGATCCGTTATATACATCTTGCACTCAAAACATCCGTGATCTACAATTCCACCGCGGGTTCCTCGTATACATTAACTTCGTTCAAAGTATCTGTTGATGTCTTCCATCCCCAGCAACTTCGCATCCTTCCTGATATACATCAGTAATGCTCTTACTAGTGACAACTGGACATAGTGGTATGAAAGATACTTTCGTGATCTGCAATTTATGCCTTAACTGGTGAGAACTCAGCAGGGGTTCGAAAGCATTTGCATTAATAATCAAACACTAGATGTTCTTCTGCGAGATACTTAGTCATTTTTCCCTTGTCTTATTCCCGTGTATTATCTCTTTCTAGTTATATACTTAGTCGTATTTCTATGATCACGGGTTCCAACGTTGGCGTGTTGACATATATTCATTTCCATCTATATCCTCGCATGGCGAATTGGACCGCCCACTGTTCATTTTCATACTTAATGAATTTTATGCCCGCGGTTGCCGAGTTGGCGCAATTTAACTCTACTGCTTTTTGTTCCGTCATATACATCTTCCACTCAAAAATTTTGTGATCTACAATTCCACTATGAACTCCTCTGTCCTTTTTCCCTTTTTTTCTTCCCGTGTATTATGGGACTATAAAGTATGGACATGATATTTTATAGAGCATGTACGGATTCCACATTCCATACCTAGCGACATTTTGGATCGCGGGTTCTAGGGCGGGCAGGCTCAAAATTGGGCCTCCATTGTTCCGTGCCCTACAAATAGCACCCATAATTCTGCGATATACAAATTGACAAGTGGACCTGCAGACTGGCTGACTCAACATTCCACTTCTATTGTTATGTGTCCTCCAAACAATGCTCCCAGTTGCACAGTATACAAATTGACACACGGAGTGCAGGACTAGCGAGGTGGAGATTTCCATTGTTTACGGATGCTAATCCCTATGAAGTATCTAACAGTATCTAAAAAATTATTTTCAATACTAAATTAGCTCTTAGTAGTGACAACTAGACACAGAGGTACAAAACAATTGGCATCACACCCTCCGCAATATACAAATTGACTATAGGATTCCGACAACGTCCGCTCTTACGTGTTACAGATTATGCATTCAAATGTTCGGAGCGATACAATTTGAACGTCGGGGCCTCGTGTCTTCTGCATACACCTTGTCAACCAGTTTTGGATCCTCCTGTTGTTGGGTTCACGAAATGTGCAACTCTTGGATACTGTTTCGGGTTGGCATCAAGCTTCGTTGTACCAAGATATTGCGGAGGGTCGGATGCTAAGTATCTGTTGCTGCCTCAGTTGGCATCCAACCCTCCGCAATATACAAATTGACTATCGGGTTCACATCTTGTACTCAAAATTTTCGTGATCTACAATTCCACCGCGGACTCCTTAGTCCTTTTTCCCTTTTCTTCTTCCCCTGTATTATGGCTCTCTGGTTATATACTTAGTCGCCTTTCTATGATCACGGGTTCCAGTGTTGGTCGGCTGACATCTTTATCTCCATCTATATAATCACATGACAAATCTGACCGACCGTTATTGCTTTCCATACTTAGCCAATTTTATGGCTGCGGTTACCGGGTTGACAGTTTCAAACTCTGCTTCTTCTTGTTCTGTGATGTACATCTTGCACTCAAAACTTTTGTAATCTACAATTCTACCGTGGACTCCTCGAACTCGCAAGCTTCACTCTACCACGATTCACAAATGTCCTTCCTAATATACATTGGTTATGCTCTTACTAGTGACTCTTACAATTGACAACTGCACACACTGATACGAAACAGTTCGCATCCAACCCTTAGAAATATAGAAATTGACTACCGGGTTACGACATCGTCCCCTCTTCCGTGTTATAGATTATGCATTCAAATGTTCTGAACGATACAATTTGATTGTTGGGGCCTCACGTCTTCTAAGGAGACCTTGTGACCCTATTTTGGATCCTCCTGTTCACAGGTTCACGAAATCTCCAATTCTTAGTCAGTGTTTCGGGTTGGCGCATTCGAACTCTGTTGCTTCTTGTTTCGTGATATACATATTGCACTCAAAATTTCCGTGATTTACAATTCCACCGCGGACTCATTGGTCATTTTTCTCTTTTCATCTTCCCTTGTATTATCGCTTTGTGGTTATATACTTAGTCGTCTTTCTATGATCGCGGGTTCCAGCATTGGTGGGTTTACATATATTTATCTCCATCTATATAATCACATGACAAATCCGACCGACCGTTGTTGCTTTCCATACTTAGCCAATTTTATGGCCACGGTTGTTGGGTTGGCGGTTTCGAACTCTGCTTCTTGTTGCGTCGTGTACATCTTGCACTCAAAACTTTTGTGATCTACAATTCCAGTGCGGACTCGTCGAACCCACAAGCTTCACTCTACCACGGCTCACAAATGTTTCAAAGTATCTCTCGCTGCCTTCCATCCCCACTAACTTCCCGTCCTTCCTGATATACATTAGTTATGCTCTTACTAGTCATATACAAATTGCCCTTTGGGTTGTCCTACCATACCCTCTTCGTTGTTACGCGTATTGCACTCAAAAAGTTCCGAGACATACAATTTGACCCTCGCGCCCTCACCTTCAACAGTTGTACCTTGCAACCCTATTTTGAAGTTGTTTTTTCCCGTGCCCGCGACCTCCATACTTTCTCTACTATGCAATTATAAACCTTTCATGCTAACAACTGACGATGCAGGAACCGTCAACATTGTCATTAATGGGTGAAACGCTCGAGGAGATCTCCCATTATTACGCATTAAACCAAGATGTGCGGAGAGTTATTTTGTCCCTTCCGATTGTTCATCTCGAACATGTGTCGTCGTGTTGGCCCGCTCAAGAAATCTACAATGCTTAATCGCTCATTGCAATATACTCCATGTTCGCATTTCTATGTATGCAATTACTAGTGTTTAATGTTAACAACGCATCATGCAACAGCCGTCCAAATTGTCATTAATCAACGAAAGTCTCGAGGACATCTCCCATTCACATGCTTTGGACCAAGATTTGTGCAGGGTTATATTATCCCTTCCAACTTTTCATTTCATTCATCATCTGGAGAAAACAAACGTTCTTGTAGACTTATGGCAGCAGGTCGACAACAGTTTTGTGGAGATATAGTAAATATGTTTGCACATCAGGACCAGAACTTCCAGTGGTCCAGGGCATAATTTTACTATTCATCCCATTACGCCCATAACGAAGTGATTTGGACCTTTGGAATCGCTCGTGCAGGCTATGTCCCTAAGGTTTTTGACTGTAAGGAGGTGGTCTCTTGGTGCGCCGAAAAACATATTCCAGGCCAAAGAATTATTCCACTGCGCGACCATTCTCTTGTTTCTTTGTCATCTCAGGTCTTCCACGAGATGTTAAAATTGTCGGAGCCAACATTGACGTTCAGAGGACAAGACTGCAAGCAGTTTCTAGAAAAACATGATAACGGGTTGGATATCTTAGCCGACTTCCTCGAAGACCCGACAACAGTTCTTGAAGATATCACAAGGTTGCAGGTAAGTTCCTTTAGAAATCCATTTCGAGAAATTGCTTGGTTGTTTATAAGAATAACGAGACATGCATCCACGACAAGCATTTCCCATATAATTATTTATATTTTATATTTCACAGTCAAGGAACAATACATTTTCAATTGGGGGAAGCTAATTTCCATTGAGCTCTATTCCCATTTGTCACGATTCAAAGAATCAAATAAATTTTATATGTCATCCTACTTGATTTTCGCAATTGTGCATTGTTGCTCGTTTCCAAAACTTTATCTTTCCAATAAAATAAACTGTGGATTCGACTCAGTAACATTTTGGTACAAGGCCCTGTGGAGGCACAAGGCCTCCCATTGTTTTTATGAAGTTTTTAATGGCTTTGTCTCAGTTTTCAAAGATTTATTGTTAGGCAAGGATGCTCTGCGGATGTTTGGCCAGACAACCAAGTTTTTGAACAGGAAGGACACACTTGAGCAAAAGGAAAATCATAGTGTCCTCATGGTCTTTGTCTCTAAGGAAAATCCTGCTTTCCTTCCATGCCACATCATGGACAAGATTTTTTTTGCAGAAATAGCAAGGCAATACAACCATTGGTTGCATTTTTTTAATGACAAGAAAAAAAACAGTTCATTCCTCTGCCCTGGAAAGTCGGAGACTTCGTGTGTAGAAACATCAACAAGATTGACAAGTTTGCCGCCCATTTCAAGAAATTGAACCTAATGTATGTTGAAAGGGTAAAAGGGTTCGACCCTAATGGGATTTTTTGAGAACATTTACTGGTGGTTGGCTTTAACACCTCTTTTATCCATAGACACTTGACCCAAGACAAGGACAATGTTGACAACAATCTTGCTTCTGTCGATTGCGACGCAAAGACATTGCAAAGCGCGACTGAATTGTACAGACAACATGGAAAAGTATATGGTGAGAAGAGTACCCAGTCCCCCACCAACACTCCCAAGAGCATGACATCACGGAGCATCACTTCGACAGTTCACCCCAGTAAGAAAGTAACCCAGAAATCTTCGAACAGAGGAGGAGATAAGAACCCTCCTCACATAAATATTGATAGTTCTCACAAAATTCCACTAACGAAGAAGAGAAAAGACAATGCAGGGTAGGCAGAGGAACTTGAAATTGAAAGTGGACATCTACAACTTGAAATTGAAACTGAGCACATGCAGAAAATTCGGTTGTCTGCGGTGGAAATATTTGAGACCGACTTTTTTGACGAAGATGAATCCTTCGTATTCCAGAGCGTTGTTTTTGACAACCAATATAAAAGTATGGTCATTGAAAAGAGAGATGTAACAAACAAGAAAGTCAAATCTCGCATAGAGATTAACTTTAGGAAAATGTGATCATCCCAAATCTCCTCATTTCACCAAGTAACCGATGAAATTCTTCGTGATTCCATTGGAGGAATTGAGACAGAAAATGCCAATCTGAAAGACCGCCTCAACGAATTTGAGCAAGCTTTCATTGCAACCCCAAAATTTGCCAGTCCTTTGGCAAAAATCGTGCCTGCTACCGCTGCAACTAAGATGAAAGTATCCTCTACCCTCCTCCCATGCTCTAGAGCCCTTGTAGAGAATAACATCAACAAAAGAATGCAGCTAGTTACTAAAGCCTGGGAAACATCGCAAAATTTAGTTTCCTTCAGAAAGAAGGCAAATGATTTCTTGCAACATTTGGAGGCGAATTTAAAAAATGATCAGCATTTCTGTGAACAGGTGCTGGCCCATTTTTCCAACTATGCCGTCAACACATCGGAACTAAAAAGAAGACAAGAGAAACTCCCCTCCCCAAAGCGGACCAAAAAAGTAAAAGCATGCTGGCAAAAGAAAGTTAACAACCTGGAGCTCATTGTCAAATCATGTAAACAAGTCATATCAGAAAAGGAAGAATTATTCACAAGCCTACTCCAAATGGACTTAGCCGGAAGTACCAACGAGGTTCAAGACCCAAAATTAATTCTCAAATCATTGTCAATCACCAAAGAAGCCTTCCAGGAACAAGTTGATATTTGAAAGGGGTTGTCTTTTGAAAAGTTTTACGGCATACATGAACATCATCTAGATGAGCACGAGCATTGGGTACTAGACTATGCGGCACACAATGAAGAAATTGAACAGAGTCTGCATAGTATTTCAATGGATCTAAGAAAATTAGAAAATGACCTTTATGACATAGAAATCCGGGATGAAATCAACACGACCCCCATGAAAAGCTACATCGAAGAATGGTTCCAACAGAGAATGGACAACCTCATCCAGGAAGGGCAACAACCGGTCGACAGGACTCCACTGACCATCGACGACAACAACAAAAACGCATCGGCTTCATAGTAAGTCTATACTGGCATCTTGTTTTCTTTATCAATCTAGTTTAATTCTATATCATCATCTAGTTTTCTTTATCAATTCACTTATGACCTCTTTAAATAGAAAACTGTAACCAAAGACTCATAACTTCCAATTTCTTCTTTTCAGGTCTTCCTCTCTACCATCGCACACTTCTTCTTTCGACGTTCCTAATTCTTGTACTTATTTATTTTTATGGTCCGCGGGAGCCCCAATCCCAATGTATATGACAAACGCATTTAAATTTCTAGAAAGATGTAATAGACATTATTAATTTTTGATAAATTCCAAATAAAATTGATTCGACAATGCCATTATTGTATACTAAATTTTGGGTTTCCAGGAACCTTTCTTGTTTGTTCCAAAGAAAACTAATTCGGATCTACTACATTTCTTGTGTCCTATTGTATGCTAATTTTTTTGTCTTGCACGACGTTGTTACTATTCTATTGTATGCTAACTTTTTGGGTGTCTAGGAACCTATACTTTGATAAATTTCGATTTTTCTTGTGTCTAGAAGCCTTTGCTTTCAAGCAAACTAATTCAGGAATGCTAATTTTTTTGTGTTTTTCTCCACGAACCTATGTAACAGACGTTATTACTATTCTATTGTATGCTTTTAAATGTTGATGTAATTTCCAGAGATATGTAACATACATTATTTATTTTTGACAAATTTCTATAGTTCGCAAGTCCGCTTATCAATTTGTATATCGCGGAAATGTCGGTGCTATTTGTAGGGCACGAAACAATAGAGGCCCAATTTTGAGCCCACCAGCCTGAGAGCCCGCGATCCAAAAACTAGCTAAGTATGGAGGCCTGCTAAATTTTTTGTGTCCTATTGTATGCTAAATATTTTGTATCGTTATTACCATTCTATTGTATGCTAACTTTTTGGGTGTCCAGGATCCCATACTTTGATAAATTTCAATTTTTATTCTGTCCAGAACCCTTTGTTTTAAAGCAAACTAGTTCGGGAATGCTAATTTTTTTGTGTTTTCCTCCACGAAACTATGTAACAGACGTTATTACTATTCTATTGTATGCTTTTAAATGTTGATGTAATTTCCAGAGATATGTAATATACATTATTTATTTTATGATAAGTTTCTATAGTCCGCAAGTCCGCTTGTTCGCGGAACTCTCGGTGCTATTTGTAGGGCACAGAACAACAGAGGCCCAATTTTGAGCCCGCCAGCCCGAGAACCCGTGATCCAAAAACTGGCTAAGTATGGAATGAGGACTCTGTGCATACTCTATAAAATCTCATCCCCATACTTTATAAAAGTGCATATTTCGTATGTATAAAACTAAATATCTACTTTCTAAAATTTGATAAATTTCAATTTCTTTTGTGTCCAGGATCCCTTGTTTTAAAGATAGCTAACTCGGGAATGCTAATTTCTTTGTTTTTTTTTCCACGAACCTATGTAATAGACGTTACTATTATTTTTGTGTTTCTCTCCACGAACGTATGCAAGGAAAACTAATTCGACAATACTAAATTTTTTGTGTCCAAGAAAAGCCTTTCTTTTAAAGCAAACTAATTCAGGAATGTTAAATTTTTTGTGTCCAAGAAAAACCTTTCTTTTAAAGCAAACTAATTCGGGAATGTTAATTTTTTTGTGTTTTTCTCCACGAACCTATGTAACAGACGTTATTACTATTCTATTGTATGCTTTTAAATGTTCATGTAATTTCCAGAGATATGTAATAGACATTATTAATTTTTGATAAATTTCTATAGTCCACAACTCCGCGTGTCAATTTGTATATCGCGGAACTGTCGGTGCTATTTGTAGGGCACTAAACATCAGAGACCCAATTTTGAGCCCGAGAACCCGCGATCCAAAAACTGGCTATGTATGCCATGAGGGCTCCGTGAATGCTCTATAAAATCTTATCCCCATACTTTATAAAAGTACATATTTCGTGTGTATAATTTATGTTGTCCAAGAACCTATAATTTGATAAATTTCAATTTATTTTGTGTCCAGGAGCCCTTGTTTTAAAGATAACTAATTCGAGGATGCAAATTTCTTTGTGTTTTTTTCCATGAACCTATGTAACAGACGTTACTACTCTTTTTTTGTATTTCTCTCCACAAACATATGGAAAGAAAAACATTTCTTTTAAAGCAAACTAATTCGAGAATGCTAATTTTTTTGTGTTTTTCTCCACAAACCTATGTAACAGACGTTATTACTATTCTATTGTATGCTTTTAAATGTTCATGTAATTTCCAGAGATATGTAACATACATTATTAATTTCTGATAAATTTCTATAGTCCGCAACTCCGCTTGTCAATTTGTGTATCGCGGAACTGTTGGTGCTATTTGTAGGGTACGGAACATCAGAGGCCCAATTTTGAGCCCGCCAGCCCGAGAATCCGCGATCCAAAAACTAGCTAATTATGGAATGAAGACAATCTCATCCCCATACTTTATAAAAGTACATATTTCGTATGTAAAAAACTAAATATCTACTTTATAAAATTACATTTTTGGTATGTATAATTTACGTTGTCCAGGAACCTATAATTTCATAAATTTCAATTTCTTTTGTGTCAAAGAGCCCTTCTTTTAAAGATAAATAATTCGAGAATGCTAAATTTTTTGTGTCCAAGAACCTTTTAAATGTTGATAATTTTTCATATTTTTCAGGAAGAACTAATTCGGGAATACTATGTTCTGCATGCAAACCACATGTATTTCAACTTGCTAGCCACGTGTCTGTACTAGGTCGCATTTACTCCCATCCCAACCTAGCAGGGACTATGTTGCCATGCAACACTTGCTGTATCGAGTTTTGGGCATTGGTCGATGTGGGAGCAAGAAAATTGCCAATATAGCTTATGGTTGCTAAGGTTTGGCTGAAATAGCTCTTAAATTTTTATTTTTAATTTTATTTTAAGGAAAAAAATTAAATAAACTAGCATACTCCTAAAACAGGGGAAAGGGAGATGTGTGTCACGAGTGAAGATGAGGCGAGAAGAGTTACCGCGGCTAGGGCCCAAACCCTAACCGCCTCGCTCTGGTTTCCGAGTGCAGCGACGCGATCTGCAGCAGCCGAGCACCCAGGATCCGACAGCCCCAACGAATCGCCTGTTCATGCACGCGTTTTGGCAGTTTGGCCCGGCAGCGGATTGGTGTTTCAGCCTGAGCGATTGCACGCGTTTTGTTTGCAGGGAAGCATCTAGTTACAGGGCCGCGGATCAAAGCATTTTAGTGGGCATGCGACTGGGTTGAATGCAAGGGCGCGACCTCTGAATACAAACATTTTTGTTGCTTGCTGGTGGCCGCCGCCTTCA